>JARKHS020026635.1:0-48389 GCA_030143305.2 Amblyomma americanum | reverse complement strand
GGCAGCGGTGTGATCGAAGCGCAATCCCCCAACACCGGTGGCCTGCTACGGGAGAGAAGCCCCGCATCTAACAGTATCGAACGTGTCCTCTGCTTTTTAGAAAACTCCAGAGCAGTGAAGCGACAGATTATTTTGAAGCGAAATTTGACAATGATACGTGGAATTTTTTCACATACGGTGCAGCAGAATGACAAAGGCACTTCACAAAATGTTGGAAAAGTGGATGTTAACTACGCAAAATTTTATATTTGGCAGTTCATGCATGCTCTGCGCTGCTTGTATATAAGAGGAACTTAGGGCCTTGTGAACAGCCTTTACCGTCCAAACCGACAAAATTAGCACAATTTTATGTAATTCGGTGACCCATATAAGGTCGATATCATCACTACTAAAAAACACCAAATTACTGCTGTCCTTTTAAAGTGCAGCTGTTTGCTGGGAAACACAGCAGTCCGTCATACTTTTTCGATTATCGTGTAGTCGGAGCGAGTGCATCATGCATAAAATCCGCTCAAAACTGCAAGAACACTTCTACCACGAGAGAAACAAGTATGTACCCCAGTAGCACAAATGGGGCTCTGAACTGCGGGCCCGACTGCGGGCCCGGCACGGGCTGCCCATAGGGGCCCGACGTGGGATATGTGTGGGAATTGCAACTAGGCATCGGGAGGGGGGGACTCTCAAGCGTCAAGGGCAGCCCAGTGGGCTTACTGCATCGCCCCACAAAGCTCCGCGCTGGATCCGTTTGGGCAGGCCCGTGCCGGGCCTCTGTGGGCTGGCCCGTGTCGGGCCTCCGTGGGCTATCCTGTACTGGGCCCCCGTGGGCTAGCCCGTACTGGGCCCCTGTGGTCTAGCCGTTCTGGTCCTAGTGGGCTTCCTAGGTGATAACTTGCGGGAAGTCAACAAAGGTAACCCATATAGAACCAATAGCTGTATGCCTTTGGGCCCACCGACCCAATTAGACTTAAGGCCCACCTTGCTAAGCCAGAGAGGCTTTCTTCACTTCATCACTATTTTTTGTGTACATGTTACTACTGAAATTACAATGCAAGTAAGAAAACTTCTAATTTATTTGTTTTTGCAAGACATTTTGGGCATTCTTGCATACAAAGCCCCAATTACTGGGGTGAAGGGTCCACCCCCTTCATCCGAACTTTCAGACCGCCATCCCAGTCTCTCGCCCCCCGCACGAACGCAGCCACTCTGTTGTTGCCTTCCAGGGTGGCTGTTGGGATTCTGCGCTGCACAGTAGATCTAAAAGTGAATAAATAAACACACATATCAAATTGATATTCAGTACGGTGGATAAAAATCACATTGCAAAGTATTACAGTCACATCTTTCAGGAAATGCTTCATAGCCGTATGCAATGCTTGAAATATCAGCAAATTTCGTTTGCTATTAATATCCGTAACTATAATAAACATAAATATTCATAATAAGAATAACCGAAAGGTGCATGAGCTATTAAAGGACTATAGACACCTAAATTTATTGCTTGTTTTCTTCTGTCAAATGATGCGTTAGATAATAAAATACATGGATTACCAGGTAGTACTTGCCTACAACCCCGCTAAATAATTTATAATCGAATTTCTTCTCTCATGCTGTTTTGGTTTCATCGACCGAACGCCGACTGTCGTCAAGTTGATGTTTTGGTCACATGATGCAACTAGAAAAACTAATACAATCGCTGATATGTAGCTTTGACTACGACATTTAATCCAGCCTCTTCCAAGACCAGGAATGACAAAAATGACCTGTCAGCAATAATATAACCAATTTTTTATGCCTCAAGTGACTTAAACACAAACTACACGTCACTCATCGTTCGACTGATGAAACCGAAACAGCGTCAAGAAGAAATTAAATTGCAGAAAAACTCCACATTGCGCTAGTTGGTGTTGATACATAGTGGCGGTTCAAAAGCGCAAACACACACAATTCTTGGCAGTTGGTTGTGTCTGCCTATCTTTGCAAACATTTGTCGTCACTTCGCGTAATGGTTCCGTTTCTCGTACCTAATTCTGAGGCAGTAGCTGATTTCCTTCGAAAGGAGAGCCCAGCACTATGTGATGGTTTAAGCGTAGATGTGGTTGATTTGTTTTATTCTGTTCCACACTTTGAGCTAATCCAGTATGTTCAGCAATGTATTACGGAGGACAACAATGAATGCGTGTTTTAAAATGAGTGTGGAATCACAACAGGTTCCTTTCTGGAACTGTTATCTTACTACCTAAGTAACACGCTTCTTGAGTCGGATGGTCGACCTTATATGCAAAAATTGTGTGTGCATAGGTGCCAAGGTAGCTCCCATTCTCAGTAACATTTATCTAAGCCGGGTTGATATGAAAGCTGAGACTGATCTAGCCGGTTATTGCATATGCATTTTCTGTTATGTGGATGATCACCTGGTGCTGGCTAGGTCAGTGAATCCCGAATTTGTGTCAAATGTTCTTCATGTTTTTGCACGTAATGGGTCGGGGCTGAAGTTCACACATGAAGACCCTCGAGAAAAAGTCTTGCAATTCATTGATTTAAAATTCTCTTTCGAACCCAACCATGTCTGTTGGCAGTATTCCCCTAGACGTGAAAAGCCCCTTTTGAATTACAGCTCCTTTCATTCAAAACTTGTAAAAAGTGGCATCGTTACGGGATGCTTAGGCATGGCAGTAAAGAAATCTTATCATAAAATGATGCTAAGTCTCATAGCCCAAATAGACAGATGTAGGGAAGCTGGTTTCCGGGACTCAGTTCTCGTTTCGAGCACAGACAAAGTCCTCAATGTGCTGAAATCGTCTGCAAGTACCTCGGGGCTGGAAAAGGGTTCGGAAGAAGGGAGAAGAAAGGTAGTGGTTATGCCATATGTCCACACGCTGTCGCACCAGATTAAAAAGAGTGGGGAGCAAGCATAGGGTAAAGGTTCTGTTCCCTGCACCTAACAAGCTAGAAAGAGTGGGGGCGGCAGTTCAAAGAAAGCATGAAGGGCGCAGAAGAAATGCTTGCAACATAAATCATGAAAATAGATATGTTCCCTGCAAGACTGGCGTAGTGTATCAAATCCCTCACTCCGGTGGCCTTACCTACATAGGCAAGATTGGCCACTGCGTTAACGTGCGGCTCATGGAGCACGATAATTCTTTAAGAAACAAACCTAGCTAAGCATTGTTTCACGTGCAAATGTACGCCATTTTTGACGATACGGATGTCTTGTTCGCTCATTCTGACCAGCGCACTACAGAAGTAGCTGAGGCGTTTCATATTATCGGAAAAAGTAATGGGTGCGTGAGTACGCCATCTGTTACATTATCGCTTCGAGAAATCAATATGCTACATAGTAGGTAGCGGTCCTGCAGATACACACATGCTTTTAAAGCGGTTTTTACCTTTTACTAGCACTTGGAGTCTTGTTGACATCGCACATGTGCGCTGTTTTTCCGTGTGTGTATATATGATGTGCTTCTTCCTAATAAAAAAATCAGTTGTAAGATCAGTGCTGGTTTGTGTGTCTCGTCTCTTACTTGGTCCGTGTGTGTTTGCACTTTTGAACCACCACTATGAAATTAAATTATAAATTATTTAGTGGTCGTACATGTATAGAATGTCTAACACATGTCTAACCATTCATAAAACTCCCTCTTCGAGGAACCATGTGCAAGTCAACAAAAAATCAGAAGGATGTAGAACAGGATAACACAGAGGACTCAAACAGACCTATGATCACAGTGGTGTGACTCAGCTCAATGATAACAGAATTCTCTGTTGTCTTCTAAACGCCCATCTTTGCATCATCGTGTTAACTTCTTTTTATGCATGACTCAATGGCATACGCTTCCCAAACAATGAGATAAGAGGGAAAAAGTGAAGCCATTACTTTAAGGCCACCTTGAACCATGGCAAATTTGTAGTCTGGAGCTAATTGAGTGATGTAAGAACATAACCATCAGCTGCCACTATGAGTAGCAAGGCTAATGCTTGTGCTAATTTCTTGTAGTAGGCTAGATATTATATACAGCAAATCCTCTTTCAAATACACTTGTACAAAATGAAGCTTTCAGGTCTACAAATCCAAACGCAACATGAGGCAATTTCGAAGTCCCAACTTAATCTGAAGTCGACTCACCATATGTAGAGGGCTCAAATTAAACTACAGCTGCACAAAACACTATGCATCAAAATTATATTGAAAGGAATCAATACGTTGCCAGTAGTTCATAGGCACAATTTAAAGAAATGCCATATACCCAGTCGAAAAAAAACACCGGCCCATTTTTGGTGTTTACACCAAACTGGCTTTTTTAGACGCGGGTTCTGGTGTGACCGTGTCTGGTGTTCCGACCAAACCAGGATTTTCAGACACGGGTCCTGATGTGGCATAGTGTGGTGTGCTTTAGTGTGTTCTGGTCTGGTGTTCTGTGCTGCGACCCGGTTGTCTGATACCGGCCCTGGTGTGCTTTGGTTTAGTGTTTCCTGGTGTGGTCGGTGTACCATTCGATTTGGTGTGGTTGGTATACCGTAGAATGTTTTGATTGAGATGCTGTGAGTTTGAACATACTATCGTGAGAAAAATTAAGAGATCCCAGCGAATGCACGCCAAATGCTGTAAAACTGCAAGCACTCCTGATGTCGAGTAAGGTGCACTAACATCCATCAATCTCGCTGCGCCGGCCTTGATAGCACGAGCATTTCATCAGATGGCACCTGCACGCAGTTAGGCATAGTGTGGCACACACTCGCAGCGTCATAATTTTTCACGATTGTACACTGGAGCATGCACATAACCACATCATTTCTGTTCTTGCCGAAGACTAAGAGCAAGCACGTGTTTTAAAGAAAAAATGCTCACATTTGCACAAAAGCATCCTTAGCTTTGTTGGTAGACAAAAGTGGCAGTATAGTCAAGATGGAGGCCCCTAGCATCATAGCGTGCATCTTTTCTGACAAAGACGAATAGGTTGCATTTCCCTGATAGCAGCTTGACTCCAGCTGTGTAGCCACAATGCCTGAAGAACAACAAAACAAAGTTACGAATTTGTGTGAAATACACTATAATAATCACAGTGCAAAGACCAACCAGCCAATACTGCTATTAAATTTAGCCCAGTGGTGCAAACATACAGTACACATTCAATACGACTTGCAATGCCTCTGCAATAAATCAACTGTCTTCTGCTTTATAGTAAATCAATGCTACTCACATAAAGCACCCCACTTGCATTAATTTGCTTGAAATCAGTGTCTGGATGAGGTAGTATTTCACACTTCCATTCACACAGTACAAGGGGAGGACACCGAAAAATACTTTGAGGTGCCTCCTCCATTGCCCTTGTTCATCATCATGCTGTGTTAATGAAAATGTGAATTATTCCGCTGTGTTTTTTCTTTTTTATTCATAGCTACCTGCATATATTTACAACACAGTTGGGTACGCCTGCATCATAACCTGATTTCCTATCATATTTTGGCATTGCAGCTGATATTGAGCATGACAGTCCTTCTAACACAGTCAGGCTTTCTGAGACTATCAACAGCACTCTAGCATCTCCGGTAATTTGATTCATTACCATGCTCAGAGATACTAATACATGGTAGCCTAGAGAAATAAACTAATATGGAAATTCTATTGCTGCAGAAAACAAAAAAATAAGAGGAATTAAGGATTTAGAGTTCTAATGATTACAAGATGCCCATAAAGATGGGCACAAATAGGAGATAAGATGTAGTTTGACTAAAAAAATATTTGATGCAAGTATATTTCAGGGTGACAAAATCCATGTATTGAGACTTTTTATGCACACAGGGTGCAGAACTGTAAAGCACTGCATGGCTGGCTGCATCTATTTAGAAGACCGTTCCTCTTCATTTCTTCAAAAAAAAGTGCGATGAACAAGATGCGATGAACTCTGGCACTGGTAAAACCCAACAGATGTGCAAAAAAAAGCTGCCAGATTATTTTTCCTGCTTAATGTGTTGAAACCAAAGCTGCCTGAGCACACGAGTTTTGTTTAGGTATAGCTTGCTATACACATCCTGAGCCTATGGCGCAGTTGACTGCAGAGTACCTGCAGACAATTGCACACATACAAAACCCACACCAGATACTGCGTACTGCGCATTGCCCACTATAGTGCCTAGCACGCCCTGTCTTCCAGTGAGATGCACTTCTTTTGGTGCATCCAGACATTAGGGTTCCACTTATAAAAAATGTCCGAGTTGATTATGAGTTAAGTGAATAAGCTTAACAAGTTGACTGGTTCTAAGCAGGCAGATCACCTGCAAGAGCCGCTTCTCACAGCAAGGCAGATAACAATAATGGCTTCAGAACACTATAGTGCAGGGCTCCAAATTAGTTTAGACCAAGTGGGGTTCGTTAAGCTTCGCTCACATTGTGTGGGAGACCGGCGCCTTTTCCAAAGTAGCAATGTTTACTGCCACATATATACATAACACACAAGTCGCATGATTCCTCCCAACATGTATGCAACAAAGTATTGCAACCGCTTCGAGCCATCTCTACAAGCCCCACTGGGCCGTCCCTGCTAAGTGTGAAAAAAGTGGCTAAGATATGCTTTGTCATGTTCAAGGCTACAAACTATTTTTACAAAGCATGCAGCAAAGCTAGCGAAAGAGTGCTCAAGCACCACTATGCTTGAGTAAAAAGTAGCCAAAATTTTTTTACATTTTACATGTAAACTGAAGTAGCCGAAATTAGAACGTGACTTGTAAAACTGTATGCATAAAGAGCTAGACAAGAGAGCAGAGAAGGTAAGGGCAAACAGGGGCTCATTATGGGCTACATGATGGACTCTAACAGTCACTTCCACCATGGCATCTGACAGTTAAACAATAGGCCAGCTAGTATTCAATTCAAGCTTATATTCATGCAAAATGCTTTCAGTGAGGGCTACAAGTTATAACACACAAATTTTCGTTGTTAAGTAGAGACAACCAGAGGATTCATGGACGATGACAAATGTGGCGGCACCCACGAATGCCTATACTGAATCAGCATCACTTAGGCCTCAGTACCTAAAATCCAAGCTTCAGGGCAAATAACTGCTAAGTACCATCCGTCTTCTGTTTCCATGGCATGAGAAGTACACATTTACTAAAAGTTGTTCATTGTGAGTAATTTCACTGATCACGCACTGCCGCACTGCACATAGAGCCTAGGCTTTTAAGCTGCTTTTATCCTCACACGAGGTAACTGCACCCATAAATTAACCTCTTGTAAATAAACTTTCACACGAAGACAACATCTACAATTATTTGATCACGTCTTGTATGTTTGGCATTATCCTTTGTTTGGCGCTTTCATATTATAAACCACTAACAAACCTGAGTCATAATTCTCACATACACTGATGGAGTGAGTATATGCCCCTGAGATAAATCCAGCTAAAGCTAGCAATTACCTCTCAGTACATCCATTTTTCACTTCAGTGAATTATGAAACATCACTCCAGCGCACAAAAACACACGAACGAAGAGGATAGACACCACGGACACCAGACATATTTTTTGTGCGCTGGAATGATGTCTCATAATTCTTCCCAGAACCGAATATCCCAGTCCTCTATGCTTAGCCTTGTGGAGAACCTTTTCCTTGCCTTCCGCTGTCACCTCCTGAGCACTTGCCACTGGAACTGCATAGTACAACTGCTTCTGTTGACCAGATGAGAATGGCAGTCCTCTTCTGAAATACTGCATCCTTTGGGATTCCCTTCATGGTGTCATACATTGCATTCTCTACCTTGAATTCAGATACACCCAAAGGAAAGAGAACATGCATATAAAAATTCTTAGCCATATTTGCAGCCAGGAATATGATAATAATTGTATTTGTACGCTTCACAGCAACAACAGCAGTATGCTTTAACGCCTGTTGAAGCAAGAAAGTAAGAAATCATTTCGTTTATTACCATCACAAGACTTGCACCTTGACGTTGATGGTGTCATGCAATAGTGGTGAGTTCTGATACCAGTGTGAAGTACAAAAGGGAACTGCTTGCTTCGAATTTTAGAACATGCAATTTTAACTGCACAATTATTGGAAAAAATTGACTTCATCCTTGAAAATCGCAGATTAGTATGTGTGGTAGCAAATACTGAAAATACAAATAGTAGGAGCACTGCCAGTGTTTAAATCAACACGCAGTGACTGGTTTGGTTTATATGGGTTTTAGGTCCCCAAGTGACTCAGGCTATGAGAGACACCGTAATGAAGGACTCCAGAAATTTCGACCACCTGGGGTTCTTTAGAGTGCACTGACACCGCACAGTACACGGGTCTCAAGAATATCGCCTTCATCGAAATTCGACCGCCGCGGCCGAGATCGAATCCGCGTCTTTCGGGCCAGCAGCCGAGTGCCATAATCACTCAGCCACCGCGGCGGCTTCGCAGTGACTGCTGAGAGCAATTTTCTAATTGCAGTTCTTGCCCATGCCCTTGTCAACCAATGCACTAATGCCGGCTAACCTGCAGTAAATCTAATGTGTCCTCAACATGCTGCCTAGTTAGCAAATTTCTTGTAGTCAAAATTGAACGAAGCATTACTAAAGGGGCTGCGAAACACCGCTTGAATGGATGACGGTTACGCTTCAGATGGATTGTTTATGTCACACAGATGCTGACTCAAAAATAATTACGAGAATCGATGCATAGGAACGGGCGTTATTCAATGAAGAAATTTCAAAATACAAGCAAACAAAATGCTGCCCTCAACTCGATTTTCGCGCAGCTTCCCATTCCCATTTCACTCTCCCAATGACGACACCGAGAGCGACCAATCAAAACAGCCTACCTTAGCACGTGGCAGAAGTTTGCACTCCGTGGTTGCCTGTTCTCTGTAACTCATTCATGCCAAGGCTGGCAGCGCCGTTTTGCATGATAACAGCAACCATGTGAACGCCCAGCTGACCCAGCGATGCTTCATCGTCACGTCGACGGCGCAGAAGAGAACACTGATCAGTGACGTTCCCTTATGAATCCGAACTCGAGCGCGAGATGCTGCGACAGTGTGACAGCCTGCGCAAGATAGACACATTTAGCAAAGCGCGTACCGCTACTGCTTACCGCCAACCATTGCCCGTCGCTCTATAGTCGCTCCTAGCGCGCTGGTTGGCCACGGCGAGCAAGGAGCGCGCGCTGTTGACGGGAACGTGGCGCCATCTGGCGCCATCGCCCGATGATTCTCCATAAACTGACGATGCGCACTGCCTGCAAAATGTGAAACGAACGCATCCTTCCATGGGACCGAAACGAACGCTTATACAGTGCAATGGCTCGATCGTATTGATTCCGCAAAGCCGCTCTCAGATACATAGAGAGTAGCCATAAGTGTTTAGTGCTAGGTCGTAGAATGTTTAGAGAGAGGCGCAAAGTACTTCGATGCAAAAAGTAGCCAGTGCCTCTGGTGGCGTGTTTTTGTTTTACTTGATTTGCAGTGCTTTTATCTAGGGCAAACAAGCTGGTTTTGTTAATGTAATATAAAACACAAAAACTTGACAAACCGTATCTCTAGTTATTAACCCAATTCGCAGTATATTTACTCTTTGTCCAATCATCAAGCTAGCGCATGGTGATGTCATATCCACTGCTAAAAACCGCCACTGTATGGTGACACCGTCAGCGCCATTAATTTGTTTTTGCGAGCTAATTAAAATATTAAAAACCACAGTGTAAGTGATACGACCGATGCTAATAGCATGACTATAACTCATTCTATTCAGCCAACAGGCAAAACAATGTACTGAAAATGTGTTTCGGGGCTCCTTTAACATTTTTTCAGCTAGAAGCGCATGAGCTATTGATATAGTCCAAGGCAAACAACTTAGTGCCTTAGAATAGTGTTCAACGTGGGGCCCACACGCAGAGACGCTAAACTTGGCACTGTTTCCTTATACAAAATAACACAGCAGTGCATGGCCTGTGGTGTTCATGCTAAGAAATACAAAATATAAATAGAAACAAAACTGAAGTGCAAAGAAAAATTAGGGACAAGTTCTGTCATTACACCTTATGTGACACTAGAGAGTACATGTTCATAAAGAAGTAGTAAAATGGTCATTTTGAAATTTTGCACAATCATCAAATTGTCATGATCACAGTCAGTATGCCTTTTCTTCACACAAAAGGTTTCCAACGGCTCCGGTGCACTTCAGTTTCTTTTTATTACAGTGCCTTTAAAAGACAGAAATTGGTCAAGGGCCACAAATTGCTAATAACTGTGTATCACCATTTTCATATCTATGCTTCATTACGTTTTAACACAACCTCCAATATGACCCACATGATTTGCTGCAGGAGCAGGATTCCGGTGCGCACCACTCACATTCAATGAAGGACCTGGCTGCCTTTTCCAAGTGTTATACAAATTTTCACAATGAAAGTGCCGTTGAGCGAGTTTGGCAGCAAGCAAAAACATGATTTGAACCTAATAGCATAAGGAAATTTTAAAGTGGTCCGTAACATTATGCTTGTAAAAAGAGAACTTCAGGTGTCAATACTCATCAAAGTTGCCATCAGATCTCAGCTTTGGAGTGCTCATAAAGGGAGGGTGGGGTGCTTAGTTATAATGACCAATTGTCACAGCTGGTACATTGTGCTACCTACTTCAATGATGAAGGATGTGACAAACTATCCTCCAAAATCCGACATCTGACATAAAGGCTGAAAAGCAAAAGCAAATGAAGGACCACTAAGACCTGAAGTTATTTCTTACTTGAACAGTTATGCACGTCATAAAGAAAGCTGACAAACGGCACGAAGTTATACGGGTATTTTGGCCCCAGATGCTCGCTCATTTGAGATTCAGTATCCTAACTAAAGCAATAAAAAAGACATGACTGTTGAAGGCAAACAAGCTCCTGTAAAGCTCATCAGCAGTGAGAAAAACAAATTCTAACCCTCATAATAATATAAAAGTCAGCCAATGAGGCCACTTTGTCAGTCACCAACTAAAAGACCATGTACAAACTATACACTGTAAATGCACAAACTCTACATGAGAGCAAAGCATGCCCTGCACTTGTGAAACAAATTTGTGTCAATGTAAGATTCTTGGCAACAGTAGGCATCACCATTAATGGCATGTGCTAAAAAGGAAGAGGGCACTTTAATGATGCTGTACAATTTAGAATTCAGCCTTTCAGTAAACTATATTTTGTCTAGAGCCATGAGCACCGTCACAGGAGAAAGCAAAAATAAAAGGAAAGCTGCCAACTGCCATGAGGCCGGCCACAAAAAAAAAAACATTGAACAGAAGTGCACAAACAAAAAAGAATGGATGCACTATGCGATTACAGAACACAAAATAACACAGGAAAACAGGGCCCAACCAATGAATGAAAAGAGAACAACAAAAATAAGGAAAGCAGTACTAAACACTGCTACCTCTGCAAATTGAGAACAGTGAAATAGACAACACCTAAAAGATAAGTTTCAAGGACTATAAGAACGTAACTTTGGTCCCATATTTTTTAAACGCTGCATCAGACATTAGAATACATGAATCCCCGAGTGGTATTTGCCTACCATTAAATAATTTATAATTCCATTTCCTTATCTGGTGTTGTTTAGGCTTGATCAGCCGAATCATGGCTGTGATGCCTAGTTGGCCTTTAGGTCTGCTGAGGCATGGAAAAGGGTACAATATAAATGTTGATATGCTATATTAATTCACTACAACACCTAAAACAGCCTGTTTCAAAAACTGGAATGACAACAAATGCCATAGCAGCAGTCATATTACCAGTTTTCTTGCTTTTGACATGACCTGAAAACCAACTACACGTCGCAGCCATCGTTCGGTTGATAATACTGAAACAACAAGGAGATAGACAATTATAAATTATTTACCAGTCATAGAGCAAATATCACGGGGTGGTCCATGTACAGGCGCCGACAGAAGTAAACGAAGCGTGCCGCACAAGAAAGAACTGCGTGTCAGCGCCGCCTAGCCAAACCAGACGAAAGCTCGAAATCACCAACGCGCATGTGCAGGCCCGCTTCCGGCGCGACCCTCTCAATGCTCCGCTTGCCTCGCATTCGTCCGGCGTCTGTGTCGTGCTGATGATCATCATGATCGGATGGTCGTGCTCTGTGTAGCGAGCGAACATTTCGGAAAACAAAGACCGCTGTCTTGATAAGGCAAATTGCGCGGGGACGGCTCCACCATTAAGCCGCTTCGTTTAAGACAGCTGGAGGCGTGTTTGCGCCGCAAACAACCCGCGTGTTTCGAACTTTTGCTGCCGTTCGGACTCTGCTGCGTCTCACTCACACGCAAACGCGCTCGAAACACTCGGCATACTGCCGCAGTTTTGTGTTAATTTTCTACATTTATCACTGATGTTTCGCCTTGTCCCTACCAGGCGCTGACGCAGCACTAGTGCATGCACCCTGCATGTCTCCCCCGAAACAAACTGCCCCTATACTGGATCCTGCTCTTATCGACACCGAGACAGTGCTCTCCGTATCTCGCTGTCATGTGCTGAGCAGAGCTCATGGTAATCACTTTGCATGCACCTTCGGATCTTAGGATGAATACAAGCACCCGCTGTCTCACCTACACGAATGCCGCGGCAGCAGTGCGTCACGGTTGCGTGCCCCGCGTGCGAAGTTCGGCATATAAGTACCCGTGATCGCCCACTAATCAGAGTATGAGCCACGACAGAACCCGGCAAGCGATCCTAACTCTTCTGTGCGAGCTGTATTACTTCGCTGCTACAAGGTTACATACAGACATTGGTCTGTTTGAGAATATAGGTGTGGAAACCCAACAGCTGCATCCAGCACATTTGGAAGCAGTCGCTATCCTTGAGACGCTGGATCACGCTGCAAAAAGCTCCAAGAGCGGCGGTTTCATCTCATTTTAAGCTGACCTCCTAGGCGAGGTTCCAATGCAGGAGCACTGTGGTGCAGTACAGACACACAGGGCGCATGCTTTGCCGGTCCGTCGGTTCCTCGTAGGAGCAAGCCGAAAATGAACGGTAACTGTATTAAAAGAACCCCGAAACTGCGGTGGTGGATCGAGTGTTTTGAGTTTATTTGGTCTATAGCGAGACGGAAATGAATCCCAGAGGCAACTAAAGTTCAAAGGACACGCGCTATTTGCGATGGAAACGCGCCTACAGCTGTCTCATGGTGAATTCCAATCGCAGGCCCGGAGCGGTCTGCAAGCTCTGTGACAAAGCGCCTGAATCCGGCGCAGAGCGCGCGACCTGAAATTGCGATTGGAGTACACTTGCTCTGGCCAGAGCATGTAGGGCGCCGCTATCGCCGCTGAAAAAGAACGTCACGCAAACTTCCGGTCGGATCCGCCGATTTCGGCGGAGCAGTCCCGACTGCTCCACGGAGCAATCTCGGCTCGGCAACCGCTCCCTGTCTACGATTGGAAGACGCGATCCGTGGCTCAGATCTGCCTTTAGAATACAGTTGCTCTGAAAAGAGCAGGAAACGTTGCTCCCGAAGTGCTCCAACTCTGCGATTGGAAGTCACCATCAGATGAAACGACATAATCATAGCGTCGCCCCAGCGGGATTTGTGGCATCAAGGCAGCGGTCTGTGCGTTCCGAAATGCCCGCTCGCTATTAAGGGCGCAGCCATCCCACCATAATCATCATCAGCGTGACCCTGACTATGGACGAATGCGAGGCGAGCGGAGCAATGAGAGGGTTGCGCCGGTAGGGGGCCTGCATATGCGTGTCGCGATTTTGAGCCGTGTGGTTTTGCTCAGGTGGCGCGGAAAAGCAGTTGTTTCTTGTGCGGCGCGCTCCGTTTACTTCTGTCCGCGCCTGCACATTAATGCCTAAGGCATTTGAAAGAAGACGCAAACAAACATCTGGTGTCCATAGTATATGCAGTTTCTTTGAAGCTTTGTTGAACTATGATATCAGGTAGCATGCCGAAAGGCTGAGTCAAACAGGTCACTACAAGCTCCTAATTTCCTGTAAGTCTATTAGAGCAAGTATATTCACTGAACTTGCACAGTGTCATCACCAAGCTAGTGAAATGGCAAAAAAATCAAAACTGACCAAGATAATCACAGAGGTGACAATTTACGGTGAACATTCACCTTTTTTCATTTAGCACTTCTAGCTTTTTTGTGCACAGGCTGTTATAATTCAAGAGACCTTGAAGTAGTTTGCAGCAGACGGTGCTTATTTTCCACTCAGATCTAGAGGCAGTAAAAATATTGCAACTACAGTGAAAAGTTCGTTTAACAGTACCTCTTGCTGGGCTAGTTGGTGTAACGTTGTATAACAAAAGTAAAACCAGCGCTAATTTTTACATAAACAACACAGAAAGAACAGACAGGACGGGTGCTGTCCGGTCTCTTCTTTCTGTGTGGTTTGTGTAAAAATTAGCGCTGTTTTTACCTTCGTTATTCAGTGAGAGGCCACAGAAGAGAACCTGTCAAGTCCAATTAATGTTTCATCTTTGAGGTGCATTCATAGCTGCACTATATAACACCATTCATATTCTTTACACCAAGTGAAATAACACGTATTTGCTGGACCAGTCTCTGAGGAGTGCCATGTGACCCCGGCATTACTGCAGAAGCTTGACATGGTTATCCTTCTACTATGATTGTCTATGAGGAGTGCCATGGGAGATGGATACTAGAGGAAAAAAGAATAAAAGCATTGTTCTCATGCTGTAATATCACCTTAGAATGCTGCCCTGTAGCCCATTACATCATATTGGCATTTTTTAAAGCCTGGCTGCATGGAAGGGGGTCTCTAGTGACTCGAGAACAGGTGGGGAGGGAACTAGAGAGGGAGAGAGAGAAAGTGGCTGAGCTGAGGCTATGCCAGTGTGCTCGTTGTTGCTGTGTATCCTTGGAGCTGAGCGGCCAGCTCTGGACTCAATCGTGGTATGAGGGTGCGGGTTTCCCTTTTTCTACCACCCTGTGTGTTATGCTGTCAACGTTGCATTTTTTGCGTCTTGGCTATAAGAAAACGTGTTAATGATTCTTGCTAAAAATCACCAGGAAATTTTAGAAATGATAGGAGAAATGTTCCAACCACCACTGACAAGAAAAAGAAAATTGGTTGCATGCTTCGGATTCATACACTCCCTACATTCTAGTACGGGGAGTCTCAGATTCCTCGTTAGTTTTCTAAGGATCCTGAGGCCAGCCGAGACTCCCCTGTATTTAAGCACAGCTTCTTTCTGAGCATGAAACTGGCACTATCTGATGACCTATTGAGAAGAGACACACGCGTTATTTTGAATAGGGGAATGCCAATACATGCCATCAACGTTCTGGTCCAAAGCAGACATTGCAACACACTGATCTCAACGCAGAGGCGAAAAAAAAACAGATCTTAGAAAACTCGACACATACTTGTGCTCTGCAATGTACGCTGAACGGGCACAGACAAGAACAGCCCCAAATCTGGACAGTGGAGACATCTCCGATGAAACTCTTTCCAGACTTCTTTACTACTGAACAGAAGGCACTTCACCTGCAAAACATGATTTCCAGCTGTGTATTTTGCACCCACAATGCCTGGCACTTCCTGATAATTATTTGTATTGCTGGCATTTCACACAACCACAAGAAAATGTTTAAACAGCCAAACTTCAAATACATAACGCCACTTGCTCACACTAGTTTTTATGATAAGCTCTGTACTACTTAGGTTATTCAAAACCACTTAATTTGAAAGGGCTACAAAGCGCTCTTTTTCTAGGGCTACTTCTTCGTCATCATTTAGCAATGATTTTTATTCACGGCCGCCACCAACTAAAAGAACTTTACAGCTGCAGGCAACGTTACTAATGTTACAAAAGTGATCGAGCAGGCAGCTACCTGTTGTGGTATCGCAGTGACGCGTCGCTTCAATTCACTCAGTCGCTTGCATGCCTTGACGCGTCACACCCCTCCCACTCTGAGCTTGACAGCTGGTGTAATCGGCTCGTAGAGGTGTGTTCTAACCTTAAGACGCCACATCAGATCGCTATAAAGACGCACATACGCGTAGCGAATAACACAACGCTAAACAGACCGAGCGGCGCACGCTATCGGTAGTCCGCAACGGGTCGATACTGGCGTCAAAAACACGCGTGCAGGCAGTGCACGATCACGTCCCACGTCGAATAATGAACAGGAAGTCGGGCAACCACATTAACGAAAGCCCAAAACATAGTCACGCGCCTTGCTGGGCGGTATACAATTGCCACATTTACATTTAGGACTCCTACGCGTGCCTGCCATTCAGCAAACGCATCTATGCATACACCTCGGCGCTCGCGTCGCAATGCATACACTGTGAACACTGACGGACCAGCAGTTTGATGATTCGATGTGGAATATACTTTGCTGCCGCGGAAACAACCAGTGACTCACGCGCAATGCCGAAGGGAAACGAACAGGACAGAGCTGACAGAGCCTCGTCCCTTCCGCTTCTTCTCGCCTTTGCGCTCGCTCGTTTATTTTCGCGGTCGCAAATTGCACGCACTCTTGCGCTACACTGTGGGTCTCACCTTGAAACGAAGACTATACGCATTCCAGTAACCGCTTTCTTCTCTTGCTTCGCGGCCGCTATGGTTGAAGTCGAACGTGTTGTGGAAACGAAGACTCGACGCATTCCAGTAACCGCTTTCTTCCCTTGCTTCGCGGCTGCTACGGTTGAAGTCGAACGTGTTGTCAATATGAGACGGCTCCATGCTTCTCGGCGTGGTCACTTTTCACAAGGTACGCGAACGGCTGCATTGCCGACACGCGGCGCAAGCTACGATAAGCAGGAAATCCAAACGGAAGTTTGAAGGAACGATTTTGAAATCAGACACAAACAGCACACGAACAGCCCACGGCACGGCGCGGCGTAAGGCCTAGCCGGATATCACTCCGAAATGCATAGAGGGAGAGGAGGGGAGGAGGGTTTGCTGCGTCCTGCCACGTGACCTGGCAGTAGCGCGCTGGATTTGAAACGGCGTTGGGAAGCACGCTAGGCGCTGGCGCGTGGTTATTAGCGTCATGGTAAATAATTACTGCGAACTGTTACAAAACTGCAGTTAGACTAAGGCGCTCCGCACCTCCGTGCATCATTGCCGTGCAGTTTTCATGTCAAAAGCAGGCGACAATGTTTCCGCTCCTTGCAGAACAACTTTACAAATTGTTTTCTTAGCTTTTCTCTTTTCTTTCTGGTCTTTTGCAGTACAGTACAGCACCAAGTTTCTCGTAAACCACATTTCGCCTTATGCTACAAAGATATGATCTGCAGAACAAGTGCTTTACTCAACTTCAAAAAAAAAGTTAATCTCGAAGGTACTACTGTAGATTTCAACAAAATGTGTATTACTGCAAAAGCTCAATTAATCGAATATCAAGGGACCATAAAAAAAATCAAATTATCAAATGACCCCCAACAAAACTGACAAGAAGCACTTGTACCAGAGTATAGAAAGGAAGAGGGCACCGTCTCAGTTATTGCTGGCAGCCGGAATTCGTCTACCTATATGCTTTGTCATTTTGAAGCGCATATAACTTAAATTACATGCTTAATTGCATATTCTATGCAGAATATATTTAGCTTAAACGCAGGAATGCAAGCTATTTGCCCACATTCGTCTGGCTTCATCAACGTGCTGAGTGGCAGCCCATATACTGAGCATATAAAAAAAATATATATATATATATATATATATATATATATATATATATATATATATGCCCGCACTTCACCCATGCGCCCAGGCTCCATCGCTGCGGTACCCATGCAGCCCTTTTACATGTAATGTAGGATATGCAGCCAGGCTAATGTAAGTGGAACTACATGTCCATAGGTGTCGCCGGGCAACGATCGCTAACATTACGCGTGATGTTTCTGCACTACAAACTCCAGAATAATCGACGCAGGACTTACGAAGGCTACAGGCTGAAATATACTCCTGTTTCCCCACACAGTGTCGTCAGAGTGATATACGGCAAGCCCCCATCGCGGTTACCCGCAATTCACCGTCGTATAGCCCAGGTTCACGCACACACATTTTGCCACTGCATAGTCCACACTTAGCCCTTTTCTACCAGATATGTAGGCGGGGAAGGTGTGGGAATGGCTGGTATATGCCCATGCGCCGCCCACGTATTTTCTACGCAGTGCCTTTGTAGGCTGTAGGCTGGAATATTGTATGTTTGCCCACACACAGCTAGCCTCCTTGGATCCTTGAGGGTGCTGCAGGGGCCCCCTCTATTGGGTTTGCCCGCACTTCACCATCATGTAACCCCATATTTTATGCACACGAACTGCATGCAGCCCATGCTTAGCCCTTTCATACCCTGCTTAGGATAAAGGCGGGGAATATGCGGGAGTGACAAATGCGTCCACCCATAGCCCATGCGGGACCAACGTAGTTGGTGCTCGGACAGCTCACACTGCATGCCTACAACAGTTCGCCATTGTGAAGCCCATGGTTTAGCCCCTGTATTTTCCACACAGGACCCTTGTAGGCCGAAGGCGGGAATACTATCTCTTTGCCCACTCAAAACCACCGTGGCTCCCTCAAGGTGCTGTACGGGCAGCCCCAAGAGGGGCTGCCCACACCTCGCCATGATAGAGCCCGCACTGTTGCCCGCATGTATCTGTGGTGGGACCCAGGTGGGCTGGCCGCTCTTTTTAAGCCCATGCGTAGCTGACGAGGGGCCCACTAAGGCATAAAATGGGCAGCCCAAACCTTTTTTGCCAGCACTGCGCCCACGAGGGACCCATGTAGGTTTATTGCGGGCAGCCACCAGCCCTCATTGCCCATGTCGGACCCGCATGGGCTCGGCACCTTGTGCTACTGGGGTACTGTCTATTTCCAGATGAGTACCCTTATTACAGTCGCCACGCGACCGCACAGAAACCGTGCCAGGCGCATATCGCGCCTTTTTTGAGACCCCCTTTCTGGGTCTCTTTAAGAAGGGGAGGAAGATCACTGTAACTTCAGTTTTGAGAAAGAACAGGCTCTGTCCGGAACGTTGACTCAAAATAAATCTCTGTCTAAATGAAGCTTGTCTCAACTTTGCATTTTACCTCTAGCAACCAAATACGTTTATATATATATATATATATATATATATATATATATATATATATATATATATATATATATATATATGCTAACATCAACAGTCATATAAGCGTACACACTAAACAAATTCTCACCCTTAAGGGCTCCAATCAGCTGTCCCCAGACGAACACCCTTTTGGGTGCTAAAAAGGGTGCAGAGATCAGCACCCTTCAGGAAGGGTGCACAGCATGAAAGTTTAGAGGGCGCGCATCATGCCAAGACTTTTGCTTCATGGGTGGATCAATGTGGAGCACCCTTCCAACGTGTATTCGTAGAGGTGTTATGGAAAAATAGTACCCTTTAAAGAGATGCATTCATTACATCTTCTTAAGTACCATTAAGTGCACCCTTTCTTAAGGGTGCTGATCTCAGCACCCTTTTTTAACACCGAACAATTGGAAAAGGGTGTTCGTCTGGGGACAACTGATTTACACCCTAAAGGGTGAGAAATTGTTTAGTGTGTATGTATGGGGAACTTGCGCTGAAGTTTGCGGTTAAGATTGCAGCGCCATAACATACTGCCTAGCGAGAACAGCAAGCAGTTTTGGGTAGTACTCTTAGTACTTTTCCGCGCCACCTTCAGGCGCTTATTGATGTGAGCCTCCGCGCTCTGTCGAAGGCGCACGTGCCGTGCGTAAGCTACCTGCGCTACGCCGAGAGAAGCTAGGGATTTCATATTCTCAGCCAAACGCGGGTATCTAATCGCGCAGAATGTGTTCCCGCGTTTGCAGCGGCCCAAGCGGCTGACAAAAGCAGTTTTGAGTCACCGAGTGGAACAACTGCAGTGCTACCTTGGCAGCGCAGGTTCCCATACGCGTATATGTGTATGTGTGCATGCGTGCTTAAAATACTTGAAATATTCCACATAAACATGGGGCAGTAAAAGAGATTATTTAGGTGTTTAGAGTGATCAAAAGGTAAGTAAGAAGTAGACAAATTGCTAGAAAGCCTTTTCGGAATATGTCGCGTTGTAGGATAGGTCCCAAATTTGAGCTGGAATTTGAAGTCAATCATTGCATACTTCGGAGTGCTTGAAGAAAAACAATTTTTAAGTAAAATAATTGTATCTGCATAATATTAGCAAGAAGTAATCGGAGCGTGCGCGCATTTCAGATGTTATTGAAACTTAATAACACTTCAAAATAACGAACGGGTTTTGTTTTTATTTGCGACGACCGTTAGCACAGGGCAACGCGCAAAGCTTTTCTAGCCGGTGGCGGCACCTTGAAGCACGCCTGCCAACTTTCGGTTCACTGTTAAGCGTTTGACCGCCAGAAGGCCTTCTGGCTCCGTTTTCGGCACAAACGGTCGATGTGTGAAAACCACACTGTTGCATTGTCGCCACCGTTTTCTGCATCTGGCGTAGTCACCCTAACTCACCATCTCAGAAGCACAGCTTGCCTACGCTTCCGAGGTTGCATTGGCTGCGGGTCGAGTGAGTGCCATGAGGGCGGCACGTGACAAACTTGCTTTAGTCGCTTTTCATTTTTTTACGGCGGACATTCGTTTGGCCGCTCCACTGTGCACAGCTACTACGCAGGCTGTAACTATTTCAAAATATTGCCGCCATAACAAAACCGCTTTGAATTTTTCTTTCCCAGGGCAATCTTGCAGCCAGCTCTGATCTCTGACGGACTTTTACATCTTACTACTTTTTGTAAACACCTCACCTTGGCGGTTTCTAGATGTCAACATGCGTCACATCTCGGGCAGTCACTTTCACTGGGAGCTGATAGGTGCCTTGCACTGCGTAGCGATGTGGTGAGGTGAACCACCTACTTGTCGTGCATACTCCAACATCTTACTGTGGCAAAACATTTTTACCGCTAAACACCTTGACCACAAGCACGATGTCCTAGCCTCCACATGCATTAAAGCGCTTTCTTTGGAAATGTGGAAGAAGCTTTGTGTTTAGATTTTTGTGCTTTGCAGTCGTAACGTCGGACTATCTGTCCCTTCCGCTTGTGAATATTTTCCGTCTCGAACTTTGTGTTGCTACGTTATCTTCCCTTTCCATTGAATATATATATATATATATATATATATATATATAATATATATATATATATATATATATATATATATATATATATATATATATTAGCGAGTCAAGGCATATGAAGTGAAGGGCTCGTTTGACAAACATATTTAGGAAGCCAACAGTCACCGAAATCAAGGTGCATAGGGGAATGTTTCTTTTTTTTTAATATCTAGTGCCAATCAATTAGTTTTTTTAAAGAAAATTACTTTTAAGGCAGCAGAAAAACAACCATGCCGCCGGTTGGATCCGTACCCACGACCTCCGAATATCGCGTCCGGTGCTCTTACCAACTGAGCTACGGCGACGGCTGTCCAATCTGCTGCTTCCGTGGGTATTTATGTTTTGCGTGTAAGCGAACCTTGAGAGTGTTCACCAGCGCCACCCTCGTCCATAGCGGTGGACGTAGCACGTCCTGTAATTCCGCAAGTGTGACGTAGAACGTCATCTAACGGCGAGGGCGGAAACTGTGCGAGAGCCCTCTTATGCTACCTATGGCATCAAGACTGCCAGAACCGAGACCCCCGTTAAGCTATTAGCAGACAAAGCAAATGAAGTGAAGGGCTCGTTTGACAACATATTTAGGAAGCCAACAGTCACCGAAATCAAGGTGCAAAACATAAAACATAAAATATAAAACACGCAAAACATAAATACCCACGAAAGCAGCAGATTGGACAGCCGTCGCCGTAGCTCAGTTGGTAAGAGCACCGGACGCGATATTCGGAGGTCGTGGGTTCGGATCCCACCGGCGGCATGGCTGTTTTTTCTGCTGCCTTATAAGTAATTTTCTTAAAAAAACTAATTGATTGGCACTAGATATTAAAAAAAAGAAACATTCCCCTATGCACCTTGATTTCGTTGACTGTTGGCTTCCTATATATATATATATATATATATATATATATATATATATATATATATATATATATATATATATATATATATATATATATATATATATATATATATATATATATATATATATATATATATATATATATATATATATATATATATATATATATATATATATATATATATATATATATATTACGAACGTAGGTTGCGTTGGCTCCGCAGAATAAAGATTTAAGAGAAGTGGGCACTTCTACAAAGACACTTTTATTTATCAACGTTTCGACCACGGTGCGGTCTTCTTCAGGACTGTAGTGGTCTCGCGTCAGATGGACGTTTTAAGTTTGTAAGCTCAAGAGGAGGGAGAAAGGAGTGTAACACGCAAATAGCAACAACGGTTCAAAAAATGAAAAAAAAAATAAAGATGGGGTGCGGGGAGCAGACAGGGACAATATTGGGGGAGGAAGCAAAAATAGAAATAAAAGAAAAAAAGGGGGGGGGAACTAGTATAGTAAGGAAGGGTGGGGTACAAAAGGAGATGGCGAAACGAGAGAAAGGGAGAGGAAGACGGTGCGGGGGACATGGGAAGCACGGCAACCACAGGCGTACGAAAGCAAGACGTGCAAACAAAACACACAAACAAAATGCACAAACACAAAGGGCGCCGCTGCAGATGCGTGGCCGAAGAGGAGCCGCTGCGCAAATGACACTGGCAGTGACGAACAGGCCAAACCAGGCGCCTTTTGGGGTCTCACTAATTTCCGGTGAGCCGAGGGCTTGAACGTTAAGGAAGGAGTGGACTACGTTAACGAGCACATGTCTAAGAACTTACTCACGGGGTATGGGTTTCACTGAACGGTGCACCACTCTCCGTGGGTGGGTCGTTGAACCGACCTCGCCGGGAATACTTGTTTGTAGGGGAGGAGGGCTGGGCTAGCTGTGTGCAAAGATTTCAAATTGTCGGAAAATGCAAGGAAAGAAAGTCAAAAGCTTATCAATACTGCACGAGGCAGGATAGTGTAAGTAAGGAGGGGTATGATTGCCTGGGATATACACTAGGAGTTATAAAAGGTATATCTGAGTTAGCCAATTAAGAAATGTAGTATTATTTTGTTTTGAGGTCGTGAATAAAAGAAAGGGTACCAGGCTTTTCGTTAAGACCTTCTTGAATAGTATTAAACTTGTGGATAAAATAGGATTCACGCTGTTCACGTTCTCGCCTGTTTTTGAAGCCCCCTTGAATAATTGTTACTTTTAGTTGGTCAAATGGGTGTCCTCGCGTTTACATGCTTGGATAGGGGAAGGTTTGGAAGAGACTTGGCGTGTGCCCGGTGATTGTTAAATCGAATGCGGAATGCAGTGTTTGTCTGTCCTATGTATTGCTGGTTACACAGAGTGCATTCAAGAAGGTAAATAATGTTTGATGAGTCGCAGTCAAAGTTACCGTTGATTGAATGCTGGAAAACTGACCCCGTACTAGTTGCGGAACACGTAGTCTGCATGTGCTTGCAAACTTTGCAGCGACCCTTACCACAGGGCTGGCATCCATATTTTGGGGTTTTGTGTTCCTTGGAGTGTACTAGGTGGTTCTGAATGTTTTTGGCACGCCTGTAAATCACGCGGGGTGCGCATGTAAATATTTTCGATAGTCGTTGACTTTGCTGGAGAATGTTAAAGTGCTTATTAAGAATTCTGTTTATGTTCGGTGCGTTACTGTTAAATGTGAGGATAAGGTTTGTAGTGTAATCATTTCGGTTATCTATTTGGTGCCCCTGGAGTATTTGACTACGGTTAAGATTTGAAGCTCTGCTTATGGCGTCATCAATAAGGGAACGTGGATAGCGCTGTGACTATATAACAGGGATGACTATATAGCAGAAGGCATCCGACAGCTTTCTGACAACCATTTTTATAAACAACTGCATGGCGACCCCACCGACGAGCACTCAAAAGCTATACCTGACATTCTCCTCGACCTCACAAAACACAATGAAATCTCCCCGAAACTATGCAAGGCACTCACGGCTACCCATCCTTCTCCTGGGCGTTTCTACGTGCTCCCTAAATTACATAAAGCCGGTATTACTGGACGGCCAATGATTTCAGGAATCGGCACTCTCACAGAACCAATATCAAAGTACACTGACACACTAATTAGCCACATTCCAGCCACACATCCATCCTACGTCAAAGATACAAACCACTTTCTCCGCCAGATAGACAATATAATATTACCAGAAGGAGCCTTTCTTGTGACCATGGATGTAACATCTTTATACACAAACATTCCCCATGCCGACGGCATTGCAGCCCTCTTAGAATCTTATGAACACCACAAACCTCATGAATCTCCAAGCCCAATCGTGTTAGGAACACTAGCCAAAATTGTGTTAGAATATAATAGCTTCGAATTTGATCTTCAATACTATCTGCAAGTAAGTGGCACCGCTATGGGGACAAGAATGGCCCCAAATTATGCCAATATCTTCATGCATCATATAGAGTCAAAATTTCTTTCTTCTTGTCCAATTCAGCCGTACTTTTACAAGCGCTACTTGGATGATATTTTTATAATATGGACAAACACAGAACAACAACTTATCCATTTCATTGACAGTTTCAACTCCGTGCACCCAAACATAAAGTTTACGCACACCTACTCAGGCAGTCAAATCAATTTTCTTGATGTTGACATTCTGGTGGACAAGGGGTCAGTTAGTACAACCGTTTATAGAAAACCAACCGACTCACAAAAATATCTACATTTTCAAAGCGCCCATCCCCGTCACTGTAAAACCAGCATCCCTTATTCGCAGGCCCATCGTTTTCGAAGAATCTGCTCTAACGACCTAGACTTTCATGAAAACTCCGAACACATGCGCAACGTGCTCTTAACACAGCGCTATCCACGTTCCCTTATTGATGACGCCATAAGCAGAGCTTCAAATCTTAACCGTAGTCAAATACTCCAGGGGCACCAAATAGATAACCGAAATGATTACACTACAAACCTTATCCTCACATTTAACAGTAACGCACCGAACATAAACAGAATTCTTAATAAGCACTTTAACATTCTCCAGCAAAGTCAACGACTGTCGAAAATATTTACATGCGCACCCCGCGTGATTTACAGGCGTGCCAAAAACATTCAGAACCACCTATTACACTCCAAGGAACACAAAACCCCAAAATATGGATGCCAGCCCTGTGGTAAGGGTCGCTGCAAAGTTTGCAAGCACATGCAGACTACGTGTTCCGCAACTAGTACGAGGTCAGTTTTCCAGCATTCAATCAACGGTAACTTTGACTGCGACTCATCAAACATTATTTACCTTCTTGAATGCACTCTGTGTAACCAGCAATACATAGGACAGACAAACACTGCATTCCGCATTCGATTTAACAATCACCGGGCACACGCCAAGTCTCTTCCAAACCTTCCCCTATCCAAGCATGTAAACGCAGAAGGACACCCATTTGACCAACTAAAAGTAACAATTATTCAAGGGGGCTTCAAAAACAGGCGAGAACGTGAACAGCGTGAATCCTATTTTATCCACAAGTTTAATACTATTCAAGAAGGTCTTAACGAAAAGCCTGGTACCCTTTCTTTTATTCACGACCTCAAAACAAAATAATACTACATTTCTCGTTATTTGGCTAACTCAGATATACCTTTTATAACTCCTAGTGTATATCCCAGGCAATCATACCCCTCCTTACTTACACTATCCTACCTCGTGCAGTATTGATAAGCTTTTGACGTTCTTTCCTTACATTTTCCGACAATTTGAAATCTTTGCACACAGCTAGCCCAGCCCTCCTCCCCTACAAACAAGTATTCCCGGCGAGGTCGGTTCAACGACCCACCCACGGAGAGTGGTGCACCGTTCAGTGAAACCCATACCCCGTGAGTAAGTTGTTAGACATGTGCTCGTTAACGTAGTCCACTCCTTCCTTAACGTTCAAGCCCTCGGCTCACCGGAAATTAGTGAGACCCCAAAAGGCGCCTGGTTTGGCCTGTTCGTCACTGCCAGTGTCATTTGCGCAGCGGCTCCTCTTCGGCCACGCATCTGCAGCGGCGCCCTTTGTGTTTGTGCATTTTGTTTGTGTGTTTTGTTTGCACGTCTTGCTTTCGTACGCCTGTGGTTGCCGTGCTTCCCATGTCCCCCGCACCGTCGTCCTCTCCCTTTCTCTCGTTTCGCCATCTCCTTTTGTACCCCACCCTTCCTTACTATTCTAGTTTCCAACCCTTTTTTCTTTTATTTCTATTTTTGCTTCCTCCCCCAATATTGTCCCTGTCTGCTCCCCGCACCCCCATCTTTATTTTTTTTTCATTTTTTGAACCGTTGTTGCTATTTGCGTGTTACACTCCTTTCTCCCTCCTCTTGAGCTTACAAACTTAAAACGTCCATCTGACGCGAGACCACTACAGTCCTGAAGAAGACCGCACCGCGGTCGAAACGTTGATAAATAAAAGTGTCTTTGTAGAAGTGCCCACTTCTCTTATATATATATATATATATATATATATATATATATATATATATATATATATATATATATATATATATATATATATATATATATATATATATATATTCCTTGGGACACCGACAGATTTGAGGGACGTATGAATCTGAAGACTCTGACGATCCTCTGCTTCCCTATCATTGCCCTCAACCGTTCATTTCGTACCTTAGCTCTTGTCTTTCGCGCTTCGCACGTTGACCACTCCTTATACCCATGTCTCCCTGTCTATGTAGCGTCATCTGTGGCCAGAGTGGCTGCCTAATCTATAGCGAGTGTAATTTATGTACACTAATAGTAATTAAAACTGTATGCCTAAACAGTGAACCCATGCCCGAGTTGTCGAACGCGTCAGGCGAGCGCACTCTGCGCTTAGAAAGGTTTAGTAGTTTTTGTTATGGATAATTCATAACCGAAATTCGAAACTTGTTTGGCGTTGGTTTCAGCGTGACATTCACCGAGATTTTAGGATACTTTTTCTCTAATGTTACAAAGAATGAAAACTACAAGCGGTTATTGCATAACAAAGGCCCCGGGATGTTTTCGATCTTGCGAAAGAAAAGCGATGTGGCGCTTAGATAACGGTCAGCGCACCAATATGCGCTATGCAGCACATAATCCTGACGAGAAGTTCGGTGCCTTGCGAGGTACCGCAAATTATTTCACTCCCGTCAACGCAGCGTTTCGCGATGAAATGCAAGGGAGCGGAGAATATATTTGTTAAAGCAGAACTGGCCCACTGTGCCCTATATATTCCGTTAAATTATGTTAGAAGCGTTCGTTTCTTATTGTTTTTAAAATGCTATCGTACTTAAGGTTAGTTTACTTTTCAGCTGCTGAAGTTTGAACACGAGAAAATAAGACTCACATCAGCAATTGTGACAGAAGCCTGCTATTCGCATTTAGTTGCATGTGCTGAAACCTAGCAGTGCCCCCGATTGTACGGAAAGAATTTGCGATTGTTTTCCTGCTCTATTTTTATTTTCATCAACTGAGTTTAAAAGCCACTGCAGTAAAAAGTTTTGTGAACAAAACTGGATCAGATCCAGAGTTTCTCTTCTAAAAGAGCGAAATACAAAGTTTACATGCTCATATCCACTAAATGATTTGCACAACTTTTTAGTACGTTGGAGTGCAGAGCTGCTATACATGACATGCCAAACATATGATATAATGCCCTGCACAGCGCTGTAGTTTGTGTGGATAAGAAACCTCCATGGTCTCGGTTTGCGTTTAGCTGAATTTGGCTCATTTCTAAAAAACAAAAGGCCTTCAAGGAAAGTTGTGAGCAAAACAGATCGCCTCAATGACCGATGGCCGGCTGTGGCTAAAAAAGAAAAACATTTTTTGTACGTCATGGCTTTATGCTGAACCTCCCGCAAAGATTCGGGAACGGCTGCCATTGCCATTATTGGCGTTTTCGTGAAGAGCAGCGCAGCGAGAGGAGATTATTGCACACGAGTGATTGATTACTTGCGTTAATCTTTTCTACTCGCGACAGCAACGGTTTCTTTTCGAATAAAACCTGCAGCTTTTATACGTCCTTCTCGCGCAATCTGCAATGATTGAAAAGAAATTCCAGAACTGGCGCTTCTTCAGGATAAACCAGAAATTTTGACGTAAAATTATGATCATGACCAGAACATTGAACGTGACGAGGTTTGTATGGTTTCTGCGGCAAGCAGGGGGCAACAAGAGAAAGGCTTAAAGCGTGTTCTTGCATGTTGATTTTGCATGCGACCCTATCCGAAGCTGACCATGACGTTACTTTTTGCTGACGTTACTAACATACTCGATATTTGGCCACTATTAATATTGGCGATTGATGCTAACAAAGTTCTGATTGATTTCAGGTTTGGAATTCGTACTATATGCGACATCAGCTGGCTATTTTTCAATGCTCGCACTATGTCACTCTATTTTCCCCCTACGAGAAGAGTTGTTTTGAGAGATTTAGTGCGTCGTCTATCCTAACTACGTAAGGCGGCGTCAGCAGATAAACATGCGCGGGATTATTCTCTCCGCCTACAATCAGTCCTAACATGACCAGTCACGAATGTTGCACAGCAAGAAGCAAGAAATTACACACCATTTAGGAGACAGATGGCTGAAATTAACGGCATAAACGTTAGCATGAATATCTGTCACTAAATCCTAAAAGGTAAAAAGTAGAAACAAAAAGCAGACGCGTACTGCGATGCAAGCATGTGAAGGCATTGAAGAAACGCGAATCAGAAAGCACTAGTTGTGGTTAACAATTCAGCGTTAAGATGGTATGGAGCTCAATTTTTCTGTGCTTTCATTTGCACTTGAAGACACTGTATTGAATTCATTGATAAGAAAATATTAATTTCTCGATCATCATTAGCTATGAAGCTGGATTCCAGAATAGTAGCCGAAATCTGATCGAATGAGTGACCGGGGAAGTGGGCAAACGTTGATAGCGGTAAGTTTGGAAGGAATTAAACGTGAGGTCTGTGGTAATTAAAGCGGAATTAAAGAGGCTTTCAATGTGACCTCTATTTTGCAAGTTACATCCGGTTCATTGGAGCATAAAGATGACGTTTGCAGTATCGCATGTGAAGTCGCAGTGAATGTTTAAACGAAAGTCTGAACCAGTACTGCTGACGCTCTGAGGTGTGGTCATGTGCTGACATATTTTACAGCGACACTTTTAGGTTTGAAGGTTTTTTGCCGCAACAAGGTGTTGCCAGGACAGCCAGGGGAAAATATGTATAGACAGCTTGAGAGGTCCTGGCTTCCTCTTAGAGTGCATGCATTGACGGTGGCGGAGTACGACATCAAACAAAAATGTAAGGAGAAAAAACGTATGTTCGATAAAGAGAATGAGAAAGTACGTTCAGTACACAGTAGTACATTGTGCTCGTAAAGGAAAAAACTGCATTAGATCAGATAGAATATAAAGGCAAACATGTTGTTGTTGTGTTAGGTTTAATGGCACATAAGCAACTAAGGCTATCATGCGCCAAGCTCAAGTTATAAGGAATTGTTTTCTGGAGATTTTTATAAAGAAATAAAATTTGGCGGTGTGGAAAGCTGGAAAAGTTATTTTCTTCTACCTAGTATTGAGATCAAAACAATATTGATAAATAGCTAATATTAAAGGTTTCAAAGAAGGTTGGGTAACCTCATCAGCCGTCCTTGGCTGTGCAAGGACTGGAGGCCCCCAACCAATCAATACAAAACCTCTGCCCTTTTCACGGGAATGAGAAAGTGGCTGAGGGGCATCGGCGAAGCAGTGGGTCATGTTTTACATCTTTTTGAGAACAACAACTTCTGTTAAAAATCTAAAAACGCAGGACATGTCGACAATTGTATCTTCACCTAAGAGCAGTGCTGGGTGAAAAGGAATACATTGGTTATAGAATGGAGAAAAGCACGCTTTCCTTTGCTTTTCCAGTTGCGAGCATGAAAATAAAATCTGATTAACTGTAAGTTCATCTCCACATGTACAAACTGGTTTGTCTTTTTTCGTAAGCAGAAAGTTGTGTGTAATGTGTGTGTGGCCTATACGGAGACGGCACATAATACTTCCTTGGAACATTTTTGGTCACAGATGACTCCCATTGGCCTAAAACTGGTTTTATTAGGTGTAGTTTGTTATTTATTTCGTTGTTCCAAGCGGACTGCCATTGTTTCCTTGCATTTAAATGTAGAAATTTTATGCAACCTTTATAGGGGATATTTCCTTTTTTAATTTGCTTGCAACAAGCTTGAGCAGCGCACAAATCTGCTCTTTTGTTGCCTTTTATGCCAACGTGAATAGGCACCCAGCAGAGTCTAATGTTATGTCCTTTGCTATGGCTGTTGTAATGTTGTGCATAAGGTCGCCAATCAGCGGAGTTAGTGCATTTCCGGAATGAATGGCTGTAAGCACACTTAGCGAGCCTGAGTAAATATTACTGTTGGAGAGGTCCTCTTTTAATATTTTTTCTATGGCTACACAGATGGCGTAGCATTTGGCAGTGAAGATGAATGCACACTGTGGAAGTCTTACTATTTTATTCCAATTCCCTTCTATCACTGCGCTTCCAACATACGCCTCTGTTTTTGACCCATCTGTATAATATCCTGTGAAACTACTGTATTTTTCCTCGAGTGTAAGAAATTCTTGCATTATAGCTTCTTCCGGAATTTGTTTTTTGCGAAACTGTGTAAGAGTGAAATCACAGATTTCAGGCAAATTATACCATGGTGGCAGTGGACCCCGCCTTCGAGCAATGCTTGGCAACCTGTCTAATACGCCGAGCTCCTGGCACATCTCTTCGAATCGCAAGAGCAGTGGCCTGGTAGCTTGCAGTTTATTGTTGAAGAGTATTCTAGACGGGCACTTTGCAGCGATGTTATAATCAATATGTTTGTATAGTGAACGAATTTTTAAAATGTAGGAGCATGTGAGCATGCCTCTTCTGTCTTTAAGCGATGGTTAATTAGTTTCTATATACAGACTGTTTATGGGTGACGTTCTGTATGCACCATTGGAAAGACGCAAGCCGAAATTATGTACTGGATCCAGTCGCTTAAGGTACGATGGGCTCGCTGATCCATAAACTATGCAACCATAATCTAAAATAGAGCGTACTACCGAGCGATAAATTTGTAACAGACATGTCCTATCGGAGCCCCAGTGTTTCCGTGATAGTATTTTTTGTATATTCAAGGATTTAGAACCTTTCTTTTTGAGGGTGTTAATATGTGGCAGGAATGTGAGTTTTTTACCAAAAGTTATTCCCAAAAATTTGTGCTCAACTTTTACTGGTATCGCGACTTCATTTAGATAGAGGGTGAGATCAATGTGCAGTCCTCTTTTCAGCGAGACCAGAACAGCTACTGACTGCTGCGTGGAAATCTTAAAACCATTTTTATCTGCCCATGTCGTAAATTTGTTTACTGTCAGTTGTATTTGTCTCTCGAATGTTGCTATGTTTGAGGATGAGCAGGCTATTTGGAGATCGTCGACATAGAGTGAATACATGATGGACTCTGGGATTATTTTAGCTATGGAATTCATTTTTATAATAAAGAGGGCAGTGCTTAATATACACCTCTGAGGTACTCCATATTCTTGAATGAATGTTCTTCACAGCGTTGAGCCTAGGCGTACGTGGAAAGAACGGTATGAAAGGAAGTCATTGAGGCAGTTTAACATCCTACCGCGGATACCTAGGTCCCCTAGGTCGCGGAGGATCTCAAACGTCCAAGTTGTGTCATAGCTTTCCCCATGTCGAAGAAGACGGCGAGACAGTCCTGTTTGTGTATAAATGCTTCTCTAATTGGATTTTCGAGACGAACACGATGGTCTGTTGTTCAGCATGCCTTTTTAAAACCGCATTGATGGACGTTGAGAAGTTCGCGGGATTCAAGGACAAATGTTAGTCTTGTATTTAGGACACTTTCGAAAGATTTTGCGAGATATCTTGAAAGTGCTGTTGGTCTACAGCTATCAGGGGAAGTTGTTGGTTTCCCAGGTTTCAGGAATGGCATTATGATGGCTCTTTTCTACTCCTGAAGTATTTTTCCTTCTATGAATATTTTGTTAAAGAAAGTCAAGAGTGCCTTTACGGTAGGCTAGGAAAGATGGGGAAGCATTTGGTAGTGTATCTGGTCGAGTCTTGGAGCAGTTTTTTTGCCGGCAGACAGTACTCTATTGATTTCTCGGAGGGTAATTGAATTGTTGTATTTTTGGTTTGCACCGCCACTTGCTGGAAGTCTATGTTTTTAAGATTTATTTTTGCACTTCAGGAATAACTGCGTATAGTGAGATGAACTGGAAACTGCAGCGAAGTGTTCCCCAAAATATCTGCCTGTTCTTTTATGCCTGTTTGAGTGCCAGGTGTTGTTAAGAAAGGAACTGTGGAAGGCGAAAAGGTGCCGTTTAATTTTTGAACCTGTTCCCACATTTTTTTATGTCGTTTGACTGTTTACAGAAGTAACATAACAATACCATGAGGTTTTCTCTGCACTGCGACGGACGTACATTGCTTTGGCTCTTGCTTTTTTAAAATGTACGAGGTTCTCTTGTGTTGGGTACCTACGCAATTGACCCCAAGCTCTGTTTTGTAGTTTTTTGGCTTCCTTGCAGTCTTTTGTCCACCACCCATTGTGGTTTGGTCGCACCAAACCTGAAGACTGAGGAATAGCTAAATGTGCGGCAGTTAATATGCAATTCGTGAACTTTTCATTTATTTGATCAATGCTCAGATTTTCTAAAACAATTTTTTCCCCTGTGGCTTCTTCCCTAAAAGCTTCCAGTCTGCCAAACAAAGTTTACAACGATGCGGCCATGTTGGGATGATTTCCGGGGGGGGGGGGGATAACAAACTGATTAAAACAGGGAGATGATCGCTGCCATATGGGTTGTCGACGACATCCCATTTAAAATTGTTAATAACACAAGAAGAGCAAAAATATAAATCTAGCAAAAAAGATAAATCATTTTCTCACTACTTGGAGAACAGTAAGTGTGTTTTCCCGTGCTCAGCAGGCATACATTGTTGCAGAGAACAAAATCTTCCAGAATTCTGCCTCTGACGTCCGTGTGTTCACTTCCTCAAAAGGAGGAGTGAGCATTAAAATCCCAAACTTAAAGATACGGCTCCGGTAGTTGTATAAAAGCGTTTCTAAATCGTGAAGTGAGACGGTTAGGTGAGGTTCAATGTATGTGGAGCATATTATGGTTTTAAAATCGAGGACGGTCACAGCAACTGCCTCATATGATGTTTTAGGTCAATTTTTCGTGTATCAACACCACCCTGGACCACATTAGCAGCGTCTCCAGAGAGCCTGCTAGAGTTTTGTCGGTCACAGCTAAAGACTTGATACTTTTTAAGAATGTTTTTTGCCTGTGGTCGAAAGTTGGTCTCCTGGAGACATTGCTACTGGGTAGAATGAATGTAAAATATCTGTTACGTCTGTGTAGTTGTGTAGAACTCCATGACAGTTCTAGTGGACTATAAATGCCATGATTATAGACTAGATAGGGGTAAGGCTTAAAACCTAGGTTGGTGGGTCTTTTGGACCTGTTATTGGGCTTTTATCCCTGTTTTTTCGCCCGATAGAGCTTTGCTGCCGCTGCAGCACACGCGAGAGAGGAGTTGTGTCCATCGTATCCTCCGATACGCTGGACAAACGTGCTGAATGCACGGTTGTCTTCGTTTTGTGCCTCTCCGTATGGGGAGGGGCCTTGGGGCCGGCTGACCTGGAGATTCGCGCGGCCTGTTTTGTGGGTGGTGGCGCAAAACTAGCTGCGGCCACCAGGGCACGGATGGCCCTGTTGCAGGCTCATTGTGTGTGAGCTGTGCAGGTGCTGAAAGCCGCTGTGATGCTGTACCCTGCTGCACCACGGCGGAGTAGCTTGAATTTTGCAATGAAAGTCTTTTGCGTGCTTCTCTCAATGATATGTTTTATTTGACCTGAAGTGTAAGAATTTCTTTCTTTTTTTCCAGGCGGGGCAAGACCGTGAGTAAGTCGGATGGCTGCCCTCGCAGTTTATGCAAAGGCGGGGTTCAACATCACCGTTTTCAGCGGGGTGATCGTGGGAAGTACATCTCGCGCAGGTCTGTTTATGCCGGCAGCTATGCGAACCGTGGCCGTACCTCTAGCATTTGAAGAATCGACGTGCATTTGGTATGTATGGTCTGAGTTTGACCTTTGTGTAGCCTACTTCAACAGAATCGGGTAGTACGCTAGAGGCAAATGTGAGAACAATGTGCTTTGTTGGTGTTTCGATGTTGTCGCGCCTTATTTTGATTCTGTTGACATTTCTTACGTATTGTTTTTTAAGTCCATCAAGGAGTTCTTCTGTTAGGAATTTCAAGTCATCATCTGAAATTACTCCGCGAACAGTGTTCAATGATCGATGCTGGCTGATTGTCAGTGGTATGTCACCAAATCGTGTTACTCCTGACAACCTCTCATAGTAGTGATTATAAAGGACTTCCAACAGGAGATCTCCATTTGCAAGTTTCTTGATTTTGTAGCCTTGTCCAATGCTTTCAGTTCGGTTCTTGTAACGGTAAACGGTGGCACTAGTCGTGCAGCTATGTCCGCGTGCTCACTGCGGGCCACGTGGAACCTCGGACAGTTGTTTGCGTCCTTTCTGAAAAAATTTGAAGTGACTTCGGTGCGCCCTCGTTTCAGAGGGCGATCGGTCGCGAGAAAAGATGTGGCCATAAAATACTTATCTATTAAGCCGCGGTGGCAGCCACCTACCATGGAGCCCAACGAGAGACGGGACAGGAACTTGTAACCAAGTCCTGCCCTCGCCAGCTGTACACTGCGACTATAACCAAATATGGAGCAACTGAGGGTAGCTACTCCACACAGTGTTAACCCTAGCCGCCCATGAAGGAAGGAAGAAAGCGGGAAACGAGGAGGAGACAGGACAGTAGTCAGAAAGAAGATATGAAAGAAATAAATGGAGAGTAGGACAGGAAAAGGCGACTGCCGATTTCCCCCGGTCGGGTCAGGCCGGAGGTGCCGTCTACAGGAAGCTGGGGCCAAAGTTGTGTATTGCCTCCGCCGAGGGGCCTTAAAGGTCCAAACGCTCGGCATCGGCTCAACCACCAGGATCCCTTTTTCCCCGGACATGGCGATGCCACGCACGGCGAAGCGCGGATGCTCGGGTCCGTGGTGATGCACTGTTTGCCATCACACCCCTGCGGGGATGTCGCAGCGGATGCTCGGGAACCAGTGGTGTCGCCACTCACCAACGCCTGCAAGCTGCAGACGCCCCGTGCGGGGAATAAAGGCAAAAACGGGGAGGAGAAAATACAAGACAGTAAAACTGACAGCAGCGCTCAAAATGGTAATATCAAGAAAAAAGAAAAACTACTAAACGAACATTTGGGGACATTCTTTTAGAGAAATATTGAACACATCGAGATTCTTGTGACAGTACAACTTGTTCAGAATTGTAGGTAAAGTATACAGCAACATTTGTTCGCCATAGTTTGTGCGGCATTTCTTAACATTCTAAGCCTCTGATGCGCGGGTATCATGAACAGTTCTGCTTTGTTCTAACGCAGCAAGTGTAAGCAAGGAGTCATATTTTTCATTCTGGCGAGTTTATACTTATAGAACAGCCTATAGTTATACATGAACTTCATTTGTATAACGTTGTGCTGATGGAAAAGGCTCGCAGTGTGGGAGAAATACGGCACTTTACATGCAATGTGTATAATACGTTCTTGTTGGATAGTGAGTTTGTTAATATTTTCAGCTGTGGTTTTTCCCCATACCATACATTCGTAGTTGGCTATGGAAGAGAACAAAGAGTTACAGAGTAACATGCTGACTGACGTAGGAAAAATAAAGCAATTGCAACGCATGATACCAACTGTTCTGGAAAGTTTCTGAACTACATAATTTATATGGTCATTCCACGACATATCTGTTGCAAAGTAAACGCTCAATGTTTTCACAGACTGCACAAATTATTTCTGGTATTGTTTAATTAAATTAGAGGAAGATCAAAGTGTTTATGACGTGGGTGAAACATGAATGCTGCAGATTTACTAACGTTTATATTTGAGTATTATCACCGTCCAAGTATTTGTTTCTTTTAAGATTTTATTAGCTCGATTTTCGAGATCAGCAGTTGAAGTACCCGAAAACAACAGACTTGTGTCATCTGCGTAGATTATGTACTTAGCAGTGCTATCGATGTGAACAATATCATTGACATCAAGAACAAAAAGAAACGGACCCGGCCGAAATTCTCCCTTGCGGAACGCCAGAAGCTACCGATTTCAACTGGGAGCATTTACCGGCAATACTAACAAACTGAAACCTATGGCTCAAGTATGAGGAAATGAGCATATGGGCTATGCCTCTAATACCGTAGTGATTCATTTTTTAAGCAACACAGAGTGACTAACAAGGTCAAACGGCATTGAAAATCTAAAGATAATCCCAGTACCATGTTTTTTTATTCAAAATTTTTAGCATGAATTCTTTCTGATCTAGGAGAGGTGAATTTAATTCAGTCCATCTGTTTTTACGAAAGCCATATTCAAGTGCAGTGATAATGTTATATATTTCAGTGAAACAGGATAGCCATTTGAGAATAACTTTTTCCAGGCCCTTAGAAGACACAGGCAAGATTGATATTAGGCGATAGTTTCCCATTCCATTTTTGATGCCATTTTTATATACTACTCTAACTTTTTCTTTTGCATAAGGCGCGAAAAACGTCGGAAACCAAAGATACGTTCAAGATTTGGGCGAGGCAAGGTGCAAGAATGTCAACAGTAAATTTTATTGGCTGTATCTGCAAACCTGACGCATCTGTAGTTTTACTAATATTAAGCCATAAAAATTCTGTAATTATTTCATTTACTGTAACCGGTGTTGGAAATACTGTTTCACAATTTCGGTCACTCATATAGGGCAGATTGACGTCGACGTTTGATGTGTCAGCAAAGGAAAGAAAGTAGGCATTGAAGGCATCCCTCAGGTCATGACTTTTTATTTCAATCCAGTCATGAATAACTTTTGTGGTCTGTTCTGAAGGATTACGGATGATAGATTTTAAAAACTTCCAATTTCTTTCAGATTGCCCTACAGTTGAATTAAATCAGTCATAAATAAAGTGCTTTTTAGCGATGCGAAGTTGTTTTGTGACGAAGTTCCTAAATTTTTTGAATGCTTTCAGCGCTTTAGCACATCTGCTTTGTAAAAACTGTCTGTACAGTTTATCTCGTTTTCTTATCAACTGCAACATGCCTTTGTCGGCCATTGATTTCCTACTTTTCTTTGATTGGGAGAATTTTTCCAGTGGAAAGGAAGCATTATAAATGTCAATGAGTATCTAAAAATTTTCAGTACACTTCATCAGGGTCGCTTTCCTCAAAAACATGTTCCCAGTTAACAGATGAGCGTTTCTTGAACTCGCATAGCGTGTTATCATCTATAGCTCTATGACGGTTGGTTCAGTTGTCGTTAAGAATTCGGAGTGAGATTGACAGATATGAATATTGGCAAGTGATATCTTAGAGCATGAGCGATGGTGCCTGATTTCAAGCTTTCTGTTTTGAAGTTTGTTATCAAAAGATCTAAAAGTGTTTTTGATTCTGTGGTAATTCGTGTAGGTGACGATGACATTTTCACAGGAGTGAACGTTGAGTAAGATATTGAACTCGATTGTTGTATTATTATTGGCCAGCATATCAACGTTAAAATCGCCACCTAAAATGAACTAATATTGGTTCTTATTAACAAATTCTAGGAATGAATCAGGAAATAAAAAGAGCTCAGCAGAACTGCTACCCGGTGGACGACAGTACACAAAATATCCTAGTGCCAGACTTGAATGCAAGGACTTGGTAATGGGGTGTAATACAACAAATTTCAGGTAGCATTTCTGATTCCATACCATTCGAAAAAAATCTTGAATCACCACCTCCCTTTCTTATGAATCGGTTCATATAGAAGCACTTGTTCGTCAGAATGACAGACGTCACCTTCAAGAGTAAACCACGGTTCCGAAAACATCACGTTGAAACACGTTTCCACTTCACTGAAAAAACAGTCGAGTTCTTCATGCTTATTTCGACCAGATCTGAGATTAACATAAATACAAGTGAAAGAATGAGGATTATCAGGCTTAGTAGAACTACTGAGGTCAGAAAGATCATCTAGCTCAGTAGAAAGACACATTTTGAAAAAAATAACCCCGTATTTACGCACATTACTTGCTTTCTAAGCGGCTCAAATCTACACAATGGATGAAAATAGCAGGATCATGCTATTTTCTTCTAACGAACATTTTTCCATTGCAATGCCAAACATAGCGGTAATCATTTTCACCTGTCCAAGCCTTTGCACAGAACAACAGCTCACGGCTTTGACGCGTCATGTTTTTAGCGACTGAAACATCCGACTGAACATCTCTTAAAACTTTCCGCTTCTGAAACCACATGTCACGAGTTCCAGTGCACCTTTCCTGGCTTTGAAGGATTAAGTCTGCCTAAAATATCGACGTCATCCAAAGTGGATGTGGCAAATTCACTCATTTTGTTACATCATTTGCCTTTTCCATCAAATTTTCATCATTTTTCACCGGTATTCCCTGAACCTCAAGGTTCAGCTTTTGTTACGCCACTCAAGGTCGTTCACAGTAATTTTCAACGACTCAATATCAGCGTCGACTCTGACCTCAATAGCACTGACACGTTTCTTTAAGGTAAAGATTTCTTCATTATGTTTTACCTGTTGCTCATATCATCGTATTTTTTTACATTAGTTCAATGAACTGCTTCACTTCATCGACTTGGTCAGGCAGGCCAGCAAGAGCATCAAGCTTTTGATATATGCCGGCTAAACAGCTAGCAAAGTCAGGTTGCAAGTCTGGTGTGCCAGAGCTTCCTGCCTTTGTTTTACGACAATCTGGACATCGCCACGCTCTGCGACCTTTCTCGCCTTCACCCTTATATTTTGACGCAGGAGCTACAGAGCAATTGCCCAGAGGGTATGTGTACTCACATTCGGCGCACTTGATGCCGAGTCCGTCACTAGGCAGACATTCTTTGCAGGAAAGGCATGTCTCTGGTATGTCAGCCTTGGTATAGCTTGTGCAACATATAGGTTTAAAATGTAAAAATATTTCTAACACGACAACTCAGATCACGGCAGAAAAAAAGGCAGCAGCGAGCAACACGTCAGCAGCAGCTGTGCTCAAAGAAAAAAATGGGAAGAAGAAAAGTACGTTCTTCGCCAACCTGAAAGGCGAAACGAAGCAGATAAGTGGGGCGACAGTTAACCACCGTCCCTGCTGCTCGTGTGACACGTTTACAGCTCGGCCGGTAGAAGCGCGGTGGAGCAAAAGTCTGTGACGTCACACTGCGAGCTGTCTTGAGGCCAGCGCAGCAGGGTTCGTCGTTGAAATCTGTAAGGCGAAACAAAGCAGATTTGTGGGGCCTCCGTTCACCACCGTCACTGCTGCTCGGGTACATGGGTGCATAGGCGCCCAGATTTTTAATAATATTTAGCGGGAGCGTCGACCAAACTGCTGATCAGCGCCTTATAACGGCGATAAGCGTGCACCACGGCGACAGTTCACGCAAGCGCACAAAGTGAGAGCGTCGTCTGCTGCACTGTCCCTTCGACAATATCTGTTCGCAAAAAACCGGCGGGCAGTAGAGCACGTGCGCGTGGCTAAGATGAGACACTGAGACGCGCTTTCCCCTCCTTTTTGTTCCTATTACGGGAGGCCACGCTGGTGAAGCAGAGTTAAGATAAGAAAAAGTAGAAGGAAGGAAATACGGCTGCAAGAGGAAACCATTGCCTGGAATGCGAAAGTGCTGATTTCAGCAGCCCTCTGCGAGGTGGGAACAAGATAAAAGTGGAAAAACAGCTCTTTAATCAATCTTTCAGGGTCTACGCGGTATAAAAAAAACATTAAAAAAAGAAGGAAAGCTCGTCTCAGTGTCACATCTGAGTCCTGCACAAGTGCCCTACTGCCCGCCCGCCTGTTTTTTTCCGAGCAGATATTGTGGCAGGGCGTGTGTCGTCGCGATCGGGACAGCGTAGCAGACGATGCTGTCCTTTCGTGCGCGTGCGCGGATTCTTGCCGTGTTGCACACTTATCGCCGTTATAAGGCGCTGATCAGCAGTTTGCTCGACTCTTGAACTATATTATTAAAAATCAAGAAGGCTGTACACAGGTGGCAACCTAGGTGTTCCGGGGAATTGGTTTCAGATGATGTTAGTATATCCCGTAGGTTTTTGATCTTTAAACCGCTCTGTGTGGCTCTACGAATATGTTCTTCAGGCGATTAATTAGCATGGGAAAGTTGTAATTCTTCTTCAGGATTGTGAAAACTTTCGGAGCGGATGCAGAATGAGTGAAGACAAGGTGAGCATCGAAATGCTGAATTTTCGGCTTGTCTTTGGCAAGTAGATTCCTTCGGACTTGTGTATCAGCGCGGTTTATGGCCTCATCTATGGTCTGCGGTGGGTATCTTTGTTTAGTAAGGGAGCTGCGACGTGTGGCGCACTTGTGTCCAAAATCAGATTGTTCGAACAAATTCGTTTCAAGCGAACTGCTTGACTGTAGGGGACGCTGGTATTAACATTCTTGACATGGCTACTATCAAAGTTGAGATACTGCTGGCGGTCAATCGGTTCAAGGCACACAGCTGTAGTTGTCTTCTTGAACTGAAACTGTGACGTGAAGAAAATTGCTTTTACATCTTAACTGTGTAAAAATGATCGGAAAGGATGCACACTGTTCATTGGTTTATGGGGGTTTTACGTCCCAAAGCGACTCCGGCTATGAGACGCCGTAGTGAAGGGCTCCGGGAATTTCCACCACCTGGGGTTCTTTAACGTGCACTGACATCGCGCAGTACACGGGCCTCTAGAATTTCGCCTCCATCGAAATTCAACCCCCGTGGCCGGGATCGAACCCGCGTCTTTCGGGACAGCAGCCGAGCGCCATAACCACTCCGCCACCGCGGCGGCAAGGAAACAAGTGAGGAATTGTATTGTTTTATACCATAAAATTAAAGGCCTAACAGACCATTATTTGTTCCTTACCGTTACTGGACATTGTGTGTTAAAAGAACAATGTTCATGAATTACACTTCAAACTGAGCGCATGCGATGCGTTTAGTTAGCACAATGGCGGAGTCTCAGAAAATAGCTAAGGATCTTGGTTTTTCTTGTAAAAGTTTTTTATTAAGTCATGACAAGAATACGTTGGCTTCTTAACCTGAATCCTGTTCGTCTAGCTAATGAGATTCATAACTTTTCTATATTTAAAAAGCATTTGATGAACATTCGGCTTCAAATTACATTTATATAACATTTACCAAAAATCTCGGTGTTTAGATTAACGATTGTTAATTTATTTAAATTCAAAAAAGGTGCGCGAAAATTATAGTTGTGGTGTGTGATTTGGTACTCCAAAATAAGCCAGGAAAACCCTTTTATCCCAGGAAAAAGAACATTGTGCATATGTCGGAGAGCTAGTGCCGTCTGCGCCTTCGGTATGAAAATGCGTTGCCGAAATGAGGTAATCTTTGCCACAAACAAAAATTTAATTTTTTAGTGAGCACGAAAATCTAACGGCTATTAAAACAATTTTTAAGGAAGGACACCGAATTACAGTCCACAAGTACGTAAGATCTATTCCAACAGGATTTACAAATGAAGAGAGGCAGAGTTCTAAGCAGAAAATACAGTTGTGCATTTTCGCTGTGTCTGGTACTAAGCAGTTCGGTTTCCAAATGCAGTCAAAGCGTACCACTGGAAAGAAAAACTTGCACTTCTTCACATGCGTTTCTATCTCAAAAGCTGTGTGCGGAGACTCGCCATTATTTCCGACCAACTGCCTGACGAGCCGGCACATGCGCGGCTGGCTCCGTCGAAACCGAGGCGCAAGCAACATGCATCAACACAGCATGTCTATCTATATGCGGACTCAACTTTTGCCACTGACAGGACTCCCAGTTGCTGTCAGAGCAAATAAGTTTTTCATGAACTCACACCCAAGAACTACATATAACAAAGCTCATGTTTCCGGCCACAGGGCACAGCAAAACTGCTTGCAACGACGAAGGTGGGCTAATTAACAAACGCTACGCACCTTGATCTCGACTGTAAATGAAAGCTTAGAAAGAACCAGTGACTTCGTAGGCGCACTCAAGGAAAAGCTTAATGATATTAACATAGGACCTTCACCACAGTCAGCTTACTGACATTTGGGACAGGATATAAAAGACCTGATAAAGTACATGATAACCGCATTTATCGCCCATTAAAAGGCCAAAAGATCATCGGTCCGTGGCCACAGCAGTCGACTGCCCTCAAGGCATGCAAGGCACTCTTTGCCTACTTGAGAGCGACTGGATTGAGTGACAAATTGTGACAGCGTTGTGCGTGTGTGTGTGTGTGTGTGTTATGCCTTTTCCCCCTTCTCTCTTCCTCCTTTTAGTCCCCTAATCCATCTTTCCCAGTGCAGGGTAGCCAACCGGAACCCCTTTCTGGTTAACATCCCTGCCTTTCGCTCCTAATCTTTATCTATCTATCTATCTATCTATCTATCTATCTATCTATCTATCTATCTATCTATCTATCTATCTATCTATCTATCTATCTATCTATCTATCTATCTATCTATCTATCTATCTATCTATCTATCTATCTATCTATCTATCTATCTATCTATCTATCTATCTATCTATCTATCTATCTATCTATCTATCTATCTATCTATCTATCTATCTATCTATCTATCTATCTATCTATCTATCTATCTATCTATCTATCTATCTATCTATCTATCTATCTATCTATCTATCTATCTATCTATCTATCTATCTATCTATCTATCTATCTATCTATCTATCTATCTATCTATCTATCTATCTATCTATCTATCTATCTATCTATCTATCTATCTATCTATCTATCTATCTATCTATCTATCTATCTATCTATCTATCTATCTATCTATCTATCTATCTATCTATCTATCTATCTATCTATCTATCTATCTATCTATCTATCTATCTATCTATCTATCTATCTATCTATCTATCTATCTATCTATCTATCTATCTATCTATCTATCTATCTATCTATCTATCTATCTATCTATCTATCTATCTATCTATCTATCTATCTATCTATCTATCTATCTATCTATCTATCTATCTATCTATCTATCTATCTATCTATCTATCTATCTATCTATCTATCTATCTATCTATCTATCTATCTATCTATCTATCTATCTATCTATCTATCTATCTATCTATCTATCTATCTATCTATCTATCTATCTATCTATCTATCTATCTATCTATCTATCTATCTATCTATCTATCTATCTATCTATCTATCTATCTATCTATCTATCTATCTATCTATCTATCTATCTATCTATCTATCTATCTATCTATCTATCTATCTATCTATCTATCTATCTATCTATCTATCTATCTATCTATCTATCTATCTGTCTGTCTGTCTGTCTGTCTGTCTGTCTGTCTGTCTGTCTGTCTGTCTGTCTGTCTGTCTGTCTGTCTGTCTGTCTGTCTGTCTGTCTGTCTGTCTGTCTGTCTGTCTGTCTGTCTGTCTATCTATCTATCTATCTATCTATCTATCTATCTATCTATCTATCTATCTATCTATCTATCTATCTATCTATCTATCTGTCTGTCTGTCTGTCTGTCTGTCTGTCTGTCTGTCTGTCTGTCTGTCTGTCTGTCTGTCTGTCTGTCTGTCTGTCTGTCTGTCTGTCTGTCTGTCTGTCTGTCTGTCTGTCTGTCTGTCTGTCTGTCTGTCTGTCTATCTATCTATCTATCTATCTATCTATCTATCTATCTATCTATCTATCTATCTATCTATCTATCTATCTATCTATCTATCTATCTATCTATCTATCTATCTATCTGCTGCCTGCTGCTGTCTGTCTGTCTGTCTATCTATCTATCTATCTATCTATCTATCTATCTATCTATCTATCTATCTATCTATCTATCTATCTATCTATCTATCTATCTATCTATCTATCTATCTATCTATCTATCTATCTATCTATCTATCTATCTATCTATCTATCTATCTATCTATCTATCTATCTATCTATCTATCTATCTATCTATCTATCTATCTATCTATCTATCTATCTATCTATCTATCTATCTATCTATCTATCTATCTATCTATCTATCTATCTATCTATCTATCTGCCTGCCTGCCTGCCTGCCTGCCTGCCTGCCTGCCTGCCTGCCTGCCTGCCTGCCTGTCTGCCTGTCTGTCTGTCTGTCTGTCTGTCTGTCTGTCTGTCTGTCTGTCTGTCTGTCTGTCTGTCTGTCTGTCTACATTTATCGAATGAAAAAGTGTTAAATCTCATTTAGTCAATGCTTATGTGGCCTACACCACTGTTTCCGAGAGGAATCAGTTCTGTACTAACTTGTCGCCTTCTGCGACGCTACTGCTTGTGATGATAGCGACATGGACAGTTCCCCTTAATTGGGTAAAACAGTTAACGGAAACGAAGTTATGCGCCTGAAAAAGCTTTATATTTGGAGAAGTTCGGGCTTTTTCTAAGAGGTTGAAATAGAAACGATTTTGTGCAGGATACGTTTTGTCAACAGACTTTGGCAAGTAGAACCATCGTAACCCTAAAATGCCATACACGCGAAACGAGACGCTGACAGTGTCCTGTATAAAGAAAGCCCAAGGAGCAATCGAACCCACTCCGGGCTTGTACCTCAGCCTAAATTAACCGGCAAGTTAAAACAACATTTTCACATGAAAATACTGCTATTTACATATTAAAGAGTTCTATGGGCAATCGGAGGTCTTACAATATTCATTAAAAGAAATAAATAACGAAATGACTAAATGTTACTCAAAATAGCTAAAGAAAAAAATAATCTTAGAAGACTGAAGTTAGAAATGGCGGAATATTTGTCTTTGCTGGAATTACCGAGACCTGGACAGATTACGATGAATAGAGGACCAATATTAATGTTGAACATGATTAAAACTGGGCTGACGAGCAACGCGATGTTTACGGCGTATATTTTGTGACTTCGCCACTGTCCCAACTAAAACGCAACCGCATGCGCTCAGATCAAAGTCGAATTCATGACCTTTGGTTTCTTTAATATACCTGTCACACGGCCAGTTTTGATGGCCATCCAGTGGAGAGCCTTCAAGATTCTCAATCAATATCGAACTCGAAGGAGTTGTGGCGCTGCTACACGAAAAATCTCAATTGCCATTCAAACGGTTCTCGTGTTTTACGCCAAGCTTTAGTTGCACGAGAATAGCTACTTTCGTTTTCGCGTAAATAATAAAAATATTATCTTAAATATTAACTAAATGTAGAAATTAGCCTCTTTGGAGTCGTATGTGGTTTTTAGTTATTGCTGCTGCTTTCTTTGAAACTTGTCCCCCCCCCCATTCCTATGTAATGCTCAGTTCTGGGCATTTAGGGTATATTAATAAATAAAGGCCAGTTGCGTTGTCTTAAAGGCACTGCCTTTAATACGATTTACTATCGCTGTTTTGCAACGCTCTCGCAACACTAATACCGCTGGCGTTTTTGCCTTTTGTGTTGGAGAGTACATAATTATTGCGCTTTAAGCAAGACCGATACAATTTTAAAGTTATTGTACAGACTTCCTGCATTAAACTTTTGGAGAATATTGTATGTTCACGCTTTTGTCACGCGAACGTGTCGTGCACGAAAATGCGCGCTGGCGCCGCTCGAAGCAACACAAACAACCTTGGGCAACGCAGGAAGGCCCTCGAAATCTCGATAGACTTCCGCGCTGCTCCATTGACTCGATAGACTATTGACTGGATGGTCATTGGAACCAGCCGTGTAGCAACGCTCAAGCGTCTTTGAGTGGACAGACTATCGATTCGAGGGCCTCATGAATGCCGATGTGACCGAGGTATAACACACGATCATCCAGTAATGGTAATTGAACTAAATATGTTCTGAGTTAGGCCTTTCATTTTACGGTTGATAACAATATAATGCAACGCTTTTGTCTTGATCAAGAATTACCAGGTACTGGACATGTTCGAGGAAAATGTTAAGGAAAATCGGAGACCTTTTTTTTTAAGTCCCGTCAAAGTTTGCCTTTTATCAACTTTTGATCGTCTCGTCAGCGTTTCAAACGTCGCGTCTTTTCCGCGCGCGGTGCAACGCCGACCAGTTGACGTCAGTCCGTGGAGCATGCGTCACGTGACCTTCAGTCGCACGTCTGCACTGGAGCAGTGAGCAGCGAGCACCGCAGCGCGGGCTATAAAAAAAGGTCACGTGACACATGCGCCACGGACTGACGTCAGCTAGTGTTCGTTATAGCAGTCATTCCCTAAGCAGCGATGTTGGAAACGCGCACGCGAAGGCCAAACTCTGTAGGGGTACACCGCCGCAGGGAATCACGTTTCAGAAACATTTAATAACAGATGATACCGCTGTTACTAAGGGCCAGTCTCCATTTGCAAATATGCGTCCAACTGCAATAGTTTAAAAGCTAACTATTAGAAATGGGTTAATCAATCTGCTAGTTAATAGGATTCGCCTGTTTTATGATGTTCTTCATCACTGATATTTAAATGCCGCAGACTCCAACTCCATACCTCAAGAAGCATATTTTTAAAAATTCTGGTTCACCTTTGCTGAACGAGCTCATCTATAAGCGAGCTGCACGCTGTACGCTGCTAGCAAGAGAAGAAACTTTGGCGACAATCGAAGAGGAAATCGGACGCAGAAAAGGAAGTGCGGCTATACCTTCCCGGATTAAAGGGCTTTGGCTTTCTGCCAAAGGGGGAGTTCCACAGACGTAGCCCGGAGACAAATAAACCGGACGGGTTCTTCCTGCCACCTTCGTTACTCCGGTCGTGAAAACTAGACATGCTGCCGTTGAAAAAGCACTCGGAAGGGTTCCTGTCCCAGTGCGCTTCCTAATGACGCCCTCCGTTTGGCTTTTCACACTTTATTACTGCGAGACTGCACTTACGTCGTTCGTTACCCCGCGTTCTGGCTAACTTTTAAAGCCAGGCACGCATTTCAAGGAAGCCTGCCTCCTTCAACTTCACGTGGCACTAGAATATATTGTGTTCGCGATATGTGACTTAACATCACGGTTCTTTCAAGGGAAATAAAGAAGGAACATCCCCAGGATTCTGGACCATGCGCCTCGAAAAACCGGTCGCGCCATCTCGCGACAGCCGGCGGCGCGGCGGCGCGTAACTCAATGGCGACGAAAAATAAAAATTGATATTTCGTCGCGCATAACAGTTAGAAATGAGCTCTCTCGCCTAGATGTTAAATGCATCTTAAAGTTTCATTTATTCGAGTTTCATTGATGTAGCTTACATATTGCGTTTGCCATGAGCAATGATCTATGACAGCATGGAGCCTATGGCGAGGTCCTGAAAAATACCCCACTTGACTTCAATTTATCGCTCACAACAGCCCTATTTTAAAATATATCGACAAGCTCTAGCAGGTTCACGTAGGGTAATGTCCTACCTTTAAGGAAGTATAAGGTATTTTACATTTCAATGGCGTAAAAGTCTTCCTGCGCTATTTCACTATTGATCATGCATCATCAGCTTTATCATGAAACGTGTGGCGCCCTCTCTCGGTGCGTTGGAAAGGCACACGTCCCTGCTCGCGGCCGGGCTCGAGTAGCGGAGGCGGCTCGATTCCGGCTGTGCCCTGCTACAGTGTCCCTGCTTTGGTAGGTTGCTTTGGGAGGTTGAGCCTGCCGTACGAATGCGCAGTTTTATCAAAAGTGCCCCCATCGGAGGGAGGCTATGGCCATGGGCTGCTACATAAAATGCTACAAGAAAGCGTGTGCCTTCTATAAGTATATAGAGGAAATTATAAGAAGACTCTTTTGCTTGACAGGTTCATTTTTCATTAAGCGCGTACAGTGACCACACCGGCATAGGTGATAGTGGAATTGCGTACGCAATAACAGTGCAAAGCAATGAAGCTTCTAGGTACTTTCGTTCAAGCAGTGAAATTTGTAATTCCCGGACGCTCATACTTAAGAGCTCACTCACCGATACTTGTATATGGTTCTTGCACTGTGCATTCAAAATTGTAAAATCGTGTCTTAATGTCTACATTTCAACACTCATGTTATTAGCCTCAATAGCAGAAAGCTCTTCCAATCTTTTGTCGATGTGGTGCAAGTGCAGCAAGGATGCGTTGAAGTGAATGTTGCATGTGTTGCACATAAGAGGCGGCAAACCTGATGCTGCGTTTTATGCCAGTAGGTTATTTGTCCAATGTAACAATTAGTAGTGTGGTAGTTCACATTTTTGTCTAGGTTGGTAAAGTGCTTCTCACGATTCGATCGTTCGCCGTCGAGAAGGGGTTCACCATTGCTGTA
>JARKHS020026634.1:0-32867 GCA_030143305.2 Amblyomma americanum | reverse complement strand
AGAAGAACCTAACTGAGCTGCGGACAGTGATGAAAGGGGAGATGACTAGAATATCACCAACATTGGTTTATACTTGGCGCAGCATCATACAGCATGTGGTTGGGCTAGTGGGCAAGGAAGGGAAAATAAAAGAAAGGAAAGTACTGTGAGAAAGGACAGGGATTGTAGGAGTGATAAAAAATGTACAGTAAATAGTGGTGCATGCCCGCTGCGATTTTCCTGAAACAGGTTAAGATGGGTGGCGGGCAGGCACTTCCGCACTGTCCATGCGTGTCTGTTCACAAGGAATAGTTCGCAGCGCTCGGGCATACCAGTACAAAAGCAGTTACACACATACACATAGTGTTTGCCACCACGCGCATGGGATGGCTGGACACGCGTGTGGTTTACTGCATACAAATTGCTGCAAGTAGTTGCAGGCCTGATTAACAGGGCCCCAGTGATGCTCCGTATGAGTCGGGCCCAAGCGGGGCACCGCGACGACTATAAAAACTTCAGTTTCTTCGCCGCGTTTATCACGACCCGCAAGCCATCGTAGCGCAAGCCATCACCTGCTTCCATGGTGGCCACATCTGCACTACCTGCACGATTTCAGCACTGACCACTGAGGAGGTGCACAGTTTTCCTGAACTTTTCTTGAGCTAGACGTACGCGTTATTGAAACAAATGACGACGTGCAGAGAGCGCTATGTTGCACCGCTGAAATGAATGACGAAGTGCTGCACCACTAGAACCAGTTCATGCACTGCAAGCGAATTAAATGGACCTAAAGTGCAGGCTACGGTACACCACCCCAGAGGGTGTAGTACTGACTCTGCATGCTCAGCTCCCGCACCTCAGTTTCACCATAATGTGAACTCCAAGGTAAGGCCATATATGCTATGATTATCATACTTCAACAAGAGCTGGTGCTGCGATTTCTTTGGCAGCAGTTTATTAACATATGAGGAACACCCAGCTGGTTCGATTTGTAAATTTTCATGCTGCTTTGAATCATCCACAAACTGGCGGTTGAAACCAAGGGCGTTCGACGCATACTTTCACAAGAGCAGCAAACAGCTTCAGTTTAAAAAATGTTATGGAAAATGCTCCAGTGCTTGAAGGGCAGGCGGTTGTTAATCGAGTTATATTGCTGCAGCGAAACGAACACTCACAACACGAAAACGAAACTATGCTGCAAGGTGCCACCAGCACCGCACAGCATTACACACCGGACTCCATTCAACACAATGCAGCTTTGCAGGCTCTGCCTGTGGTTTTTTGCAGCTTTAGTTTTTATCATCTGCTTTCTTCTTGTGCCATATGGCTTAAAAGAGGCAGTTTTTTCTAGCAGACAAAGCTCCTCAGAATGAATGCAGTTGCCATGAAAACACCACAAGTATGCACAATCAGACATGTGCCGTAGCATGCCCAGGAGACACTGTTAAAACATGCCACAAGTGCAGAACAAGGCTTCTGCATTGCCCTAAAAATGTAAAATAAGACCATTATTGGCTGTTAACTGGAGACTGTCAGTTATATACTGCATTATTCAATCCGATCTAGTCTCCCCTCTTTCTGTGGCATCTTTTCTGGAAATGTCCTTTTAAGGTAAATAGAAGACGGACTCTTTTGTATTAAAGGAGTATAGACACCAAATTTTTACGTATGCGTTTTCTTCTTTCAAACGATGTGTTAGATGTTGGTATACATGGATCATCTCGTGGCATTCACCTATGACTGCTAAATTTATAACTGAATTTCCTCTTGATGCTGATTCGATTTCGTTTTCATCAGCCGAATGATGGCTGTCACATGTAGTTGTTTAGGTCACGTGAGGCGTGAAAAAAATGGCAATATAATTGTTGATACATCGTTTATTGTCATTCCAGCTCTTCAAGCACGCTGGCTTAAGTGTCCTAGTGAATTAAAACTACGTATCAGCGATTATATTTTAGTTTTTTTCGTGGCTCACATGACCTAAGCACCAACTACACATCACAATCATCATCACAGAAATTCAATTATAAATTATTTAGTGGTCGCAGACGAATACATACCATGTGGTGAACCATGTATCTTGATTGCTAACACATCATTTGAAAGAAGAAAACCTGCAAGAAAATTAGTGTCTATGATTCTATGGTCCTTTAATGTCTTGTTCAAAGGTCAACAAAAGATAATTTTCTCATAACATAGTAGGATAAATTGGTCATGCAGTAAATAATCATGTTTCAAAAGCTTTGCACTAATATTTGCGGACAGCTGGCAGTAACTAGGGTTGAACACAAAAAAGGATCAGAAATAGACTTTTCATGTATAAGCTATCACAGTACAATGCATAACTCTGGCATCATGCAAGCATAGATATATTTAGGAAAATTGCAGAAATTCTGCATAGGCAATTTTTTAAAATTGCCGATGCGTAAAAGGCAGGGCACCATCACTCCTATGTTGGTGCAATGGTCAGATCTCGGCATCACGTGCGCATCACATGGCGCGCATTGCCTCCCACAGAAAAAAAGCCCGTATGCGCAAAGTGCACTGCTCTTGCTCGTTGACTTTGGCCTTAAATTATCAACTGATGGGGCGTCACAACACACCGTTACCAAGGCGCAGAGATGGCCAGATATTGTCGCTATGCACTGCGTGCATTGCCGCAGTGGGCGGAAAGGTGCATGGTACACCTGCTCGTAGAATTGGTAACAGCTGTGCTAAGGAAGGAGCGAGATAAGAAAGGGGTCCGTGGCTACCTTTGGAACACTTGGAGCAGGATGGAAAGCAAAAATCAGGAACACACACACGCACGTAAATTACAGCCACTGTGGGATACAGTGAGAAAAAAAGAGACAGTGAAAAAAGAAAACTAGACCAATGCTATTTTCAAGTAGGACAATGTGAGCTTGTTTCATGCTCTCAGTCTTTAGCTGATTTCATGCACAGTGCAAATAAATGCTCTATTTTCAATTATTCACTCTCTGAAAGGATATTTCGTTCGCTGTTTTCATGTAACATATACAGTCTAGCCAACTTATAATCGCCGCTGTTGTAACGAATACTCGCTTATTACGAACAAGGGCAGTGCGACCATCGAAATACGTATTAGGGCAGTGGCATTGCATCCCAGATACAACGAACAAGCATGGCCGCACAACTAAGTTATAGCGAACGAGGAGGTGCCACAGACTCTGCCCCATAGTCGAAAACCTCGCGCTTCCCGCGGAGCCAGCAAACGCAACCCCCCCCTCCAATCTTTGGAAAGAAAGTGGCGACTCGAGAAAGTACCAATAAAGGCAGGACATAAATAATGCGGAAGAAACTGTTTACGTGATGTGGCCGTCAATACAGTTGGAAGGCGGCGACACTTCGTCTGGTATTAAGCACAGCAAGCTTCGCGTTACCATCCTTCTATACATGATCAAGGATGGCAGCGAGCAATGGCTGCCGTTTGTCACCGGCAAGTTTCGCAGGCTGAGGTGCTTAGCGAACTACGCTCTCGTACGCTACAGGCATGACAAAAAGGCATAAATGACAAGCAGGTTTTGTTTCGTCGATGAGTGCACCACTAGGCATTAGTTTAGAAAGCGGGTAGGAATGACGTGGAACTGATCACCAAGTAGTTTGTTCATTTCAAGCACTACATGATGACTGCAATGATCAAGCTCTTCTGTGACGAAATGCGACGCGAAAGACCAGCCACTCGACATGGGGATTGTTCACATGCTCTAGGTGCCGTGTCGGCGGCGCATCAAAGCTTATGCTGAGGGTAACTGAGAGACCAATGCCAACATCCCAGTCATGATCTGTTTGTTCGCTGCCATGAAAATGATGAGTGCAGTCAATGAGCGCAGAGATGCTAAAATGGCCAATAAGCCTTGGCAACACACCCCGTCAGTAGTCTTAGGGGAATAATACTGCACGCGAATGCAACATTTCTAGCACAACGGAAAAAGAAATGTAGAGAATAGGTAATACTTACCACTTGATGCTTTGTATCCACATGCCACAGATGCAAACTTTGATCCTTTGACCACGTCACCAGCTGGTAGTCACGACACTCAGAAAAAAATGCTGGTATTCCAAGATCGCTCTGTTTATTCTGCTCTCCTATATAGCAAACAAAAAAAAACATTAACTATGGAGCCAGAGAGCTGTCAAAACCCATGCTCAATGCACGAAAGCTGGCCAGTAATGTCACACTCACTGGTTTTGGGGACAAAATTTTCACACTGCAAATACCATTTATCCAGTTTGCGATGATGTTTTATAGACCTTTCCAACCTGAGCTCACTAGACTGATGTTTGCATCTGGTGCTACCAAGCGCTCCCTGGGGGTTGCCTTATTGCTCACTCGGCTGCTGTACTCACCTGGAGCAAGCAAGGTAGAAGTGGTAGCACCAGGTGCACAAAGTAGCCTAGCGAGCAATGTGGCAAAGCCTAGGTTCTTTAGGGTTAATTCCAAAGGCGATGTTTTTATGGTTTACGGGGGTTTAACGTCCCAAAGTGACTCAGGCTATGAGGGACGCCATAGTGAAGTGCTCCAGAAATTTTGTTCACCTGGGGTTCTTTAACGTGCACTGACATTTTTTGACTGATACTTTACTGATATTGTTAAGTCATTCATAATGAAGTCATTCACTGACTCACTTGCCAACTCATTCCCCCATTCGCTCATTCCTATTTGCTCAATACCCAGTAAATGCAGGAGGGTTACATTTTTATATTACACTAAGAAAAAATACATGAAACCATGCTATAATAAAGCAAAACAAAGCACAAAAAGCCAGAAAGAGACCACATGTAACTTTAATTCGCAGAAAAATAGCAATGATAACAGCAAGCCGTACAAAAAACTGTTAAAAGAAACAAGAAGCTCTTAGAAAATTGTAAATATATGGGTGCATGTTTCACAAGCAAAATGATCAACTTCGAAAAGATATCCAAAAAAGTAGACTATTGTATCATGGACAGTCATATATGGCACCTACAATGAATTTCATGGAAGGCAAATTTTATGCTCCTCATAAAAGTGCACTGCAATCAATATAAAACAAAACGTTGTGCATTAGTGTGTGTCCACAACATCAAAACTGCTTTAATAAATTTGCCCTGCTATGTTAAACTGCATGACAGAGTCAAACCCCAGTCTGGTGAAGTTGTTCATGTTAAACATTATTTGCAGATAGTGTACCTTGCATCTAATTAAAGGGAGGGCCCAGGGTAAAAGTATTTGGGAGAGGACTCTACACTTTAATTGGTGGCCAAGCAGTGTCACTAGCATTCAGAGCCAGTAGCATGCCAGCATCATGCGGTGCCCAAAGTGGATACTACCACTGGTGAAATATGTGCTTTCCTCCTGTGGTCCTCTTGCATCTGACAGGTTTGATTACATTCATGCATATTTCTTTTAGTACTGGTCACACAAGGCATGACACCTTTCCTTTGCAAGTCATGTGCTCACTTTAGCAATTTAAACCAAAGCACCTATGCCTCATTTAAGGCCAGCAGACAATGAGGACGGTCACACACCAATTACATGATGTCAGCAGTATTGCGGCCAAAGATCAGACTCTCAAATGACTATCACCAGCTGTCATCACCATACATATAGCCCTGCTCTGCGCCAGCAGTGGCCACCCTATCCTAGCAAACTTCCTCATCTCATCTGTCCAACCAATTCTTTGCCGCCCCCTGCAACGCTTACGTTCCCTTGGAACCCACTCCATAACCCTGAAAGGCCATTAGTTCCGGTTTCTGAGTTACGTGCCTTGCCCGTGTCCATTTCCTGTTCTTGATTTCGGCTAGGATATCAGTAACTCGCATTTGTTCCCTGACCCACGCTGCATCTCTTCCCATATTTTAATGTTACCCCTTCCCATTTTTCTTTCAACTGCTTACTGTCTTGTCACCAACTTGATTTGAAGCCTTTTGTTAGCTTCCAAGTTCTTCCCCCACGCTTTTGGTGGGCACCTAGCATAAGTACATACAACATGCCATCCAGGAACATGCCCAAGAGTGGCGAAACAGCACAGGCACTTTCGCATGGCAGGAGATTGCAAACAGCAAGTAAGTCAGCTAGAGATTAATCCAACAAATTTAGAGTGCCAGCACTGTGCTACCATTTTTCCCAGATAGTGGAAGTGCTCAGTAAAGGACATTATGTCGACATAATATCATAAGACATTGCAACACAATTAGAATATCACAATTTGTCAGTGGCCGACAAACAGCAACAAGGCTGTTGCCAGGCTTTGGTTTCACTTTGTCAAAACTGTAAACGGAGCATATGCCTACTGAAATGAGGCCCCATGTCATCTGCTCCAAAGAGCTGAGCAATCAGGGCCTAGTTTCTTTCTGCAACATGATAAAGACTCATTCTAGACTCGCTCGCCAAGAGTGACAGCAATCGTGACAACAAATCAATCAATCTTTAGCTAGTAGAATATTCAAATATACAATCCAGACATCAGCAAAACATCATAAAGCAGCTGTTAATCAAAAGCCAGTTCACTCAAATAAATCAGAGAAGCATTGCCAGCAACTATCACTGAGGAGCACATTAATGGACATGCACATGCAACGAACCATTTAAGAACACAGGTGATGCAGGTGATGCGATATGTAGTAATTGTGAAATTATAGCATCTGTCCTCTTGTACAGATACACAGAGGTTTTTATCATTAATTTCAAATGCGAAACCTGGTCAAAAGCTTCGTCAAAGCTAATAAGGACGTCCATTCATTTGACAAAGTCTAATGCCACCAAGAATTCATTATGTAAATTACTATCTGTGCCACCACGCATAGGCTGTATCCCAGCCTATATTAAATGTGAATAAGGCTATTGCATTTTTGTAAGGACTAAGTCTTTCTTGGAATACACAATGCCAAACTGAGTTTGCTTTTATACATATTACCCTTTTTTTCAGACTTTCAAAAGGCATAACTTGCCCATTTCCAATTGTTCAAAGTTTCTGCAACTCAAAGCTTTCTCAGATACAATAAATAGGCATTCCGTGTGACTGGTTGCTGCCATAGTGATGAACCTATGCGATGTGCCACGGTGCAGCAATTTAGAAATGTCATCCGCATGTCTACAGTAATTATCGCGCCAAAACACTTCAAGAGATGACAAACCATGCGTGAAGTTTAAGCTGGTGCGTTACCGAAACAAGAATATGGCCAAAAAGCACGCTCATTGGTTTTTCTGACTTGGGGTTGGAAGGATGGAAAATCAAGCAACGTACAGTCGCAGACAGAATAATAAATGGATTACGCTTCTATGTTCAAACTTTTCTGCCGCGTTGCAGAACGGGAATAGAAATGTCTGCTGCTTTTGTGTGCAAGGGCAAAAATCTACATACTACTTGCATATGCATCAAACATCGATTAGTTTTCACAAAGTATCCCATCAGAAGACTTTGACAGTCGAAGTGTGGTCCATATTCTTCCGTCTGTGACTATATGTGCGGTCATCTAAGCAACTTTCGCTGTTCGACCTAAACAGTCGCGCAACTTCCGTGACTCACAAGTGCCAATTTGCGAGTCGTGGAGGTCGCATCATCATTTTGGTCAAAAAGCAGCAGTCGCAGGACAGTGACACGCTGCTTTATTTTCTAGCCTTGCGACCATGCTTACAGATGGTTGCACGCCCTTTGCGGCTCATGTGCAGCTCTCCGCAGCACAAGTTCAGATGCGCCGAATGCTGTCCGCCTCTTCAGTTTTGAAGGTTAAGAAGAGGCCTTCTATAAGTTCGGGCTTCAGAACAGCTTTCTATAAGTTCGGGCTTCAGAACAGAAGGCGTTGGCTATTGTCTCAAGGGAGAAAAAGCAGAAGGTGATGACAGAATATTTTAGAGCAATAAGATGCAGTGATCTCACTACACAACCACTTCCCGATCACCTAGTGACAATATTGACCAGTCAAACTGGTTTATAGAACAATTCCCAGTTGGACCTGCTGTGGTGGCTCGGTGGCTTCGGCGTTCGGCTGCTGATCCCAAAAGTCTAGCGTTCATTTCAGGCCGCGGCGGCCGTATTTCGACGGAGGCGAAATACAAAAGATGCCTATGTTCTGTGTGATGCCAGTAGACTTTAAAGAACCCCAGGTGGTCTAAATTAATCCGGAGCCCTCCACTAAGGTGTTCCTCATAGCTTGAATTGCGTTGGGGTGCTAAAACCCCACAATCCAAGTTGGTTCGGTTCCAGCCGGAACCAACTGAAGCGAACTGTGAATTGTTCCATAAACCAGTTTGGCTGGTTAAATGTTCACCATATTCTGCTCACTTTCGTTAGTTCTAACTTTGGTTAATTCAAACTGCATTGTCATCGCCACGGAGTTCGAATTAACAAGCTTTTACTGTACATTGTTTTAAAATTGTAAAGATAATCACTGACCTTGTCGTGGCCGCCTCCAGCCAAACTCAAGCACCACATCAGAGTGTGAAAGGAATGTTCGGATTGGCATGCCTGTACGAAGGCTGCTCCAAATGACCAAGTTCTTGTCTCCTTTCCGAAGCTTTGGAACCAAGGCTGTAACCAGACCATCTCCAAAAGGCTGGAACAAGATTTACTAGTTACGCTCTTGCAGACTGCACATCGCAGCTTAAGGCGCGTTTGTACTCCGACATCCTCGACGTGCGGGCGAGCGCCAGCGGTGGTTAGTCACTTCAGGCTGGCGGCGCCATGCCAGGCAAGGAAACAGCTCTTCTACAGTCCGACCACTCCGACACGGCGCAGCGACTGCGCCAGGAGGACTGCATGCGCAGATGATGCGCAGAACATTCGAAGCGCCATCTGTCGTAGATTTGCGAAGCAGCGCCGCCCCGTTGAGAGGTGGAACTGGTCTAGCCGGGCCAGCGGAGGCCGACGCGCTCGGCGCGAAACAGACACATGCTCCAAGTTGCCACCGGTGTAGTCGGGGCGCGCCGAAGCCGTCAAACGCGTCGGCGGTCAAGCGCTGCTGGAGCATAGAGGGTCTCGCTTTGGACAATGTGACGTCGCCGTGCCGCGCGCACGCATTACATCGGAGTATAAACGCGCCTTTAGAGTATAAACAAAACAAAATATTTGACAAAGAACCATCCTTACCAGGTACCTTGCTCTCCAGACAGGTGCACCAGCTTGAAGCATGAATTCAACCCTCTTGGGGTTGGTCACATCCCAGAACTGTAACAAGGTAGAGACCTTGCAATCAGTAAACACAGTTTAAATTCATAACCAGCTTTCAGTACTAACTGGCAGCACAGGTATGGCTTCATTCTGCACACCAGGGGCCGTATTCTGTAATGATCCTTTTCATATGGCTGCGACGCCAATGTAGGTAGGAAAGCAAATGGCTAATCTCAGACACAGCCAGTTTAGTCGCGGCACCACGCTAGCCAGCCTCCTGCCGCTGCATCTAGTCCAGCAGAGTCACACGGACTACGCTAAGCCATTTCATTGCAGAAACGATGCCAAATTTCTCTGCCAGGATTGAATTAACGGCAATAAAGATTGTCAGGCGTGTCAAACGTTTTGTCACGTTTTGTCACTCATGGGCATCGGTGCTGGTCGGCCAATGCATAAAGGGCTCGAGGAGTCTTTATGCAAGCAGGTGACATCATGGGCATGCTTCTGTCATGACCAGCGTGACATCTGCTTTAACACACAACGGCAATGGAAGCAGTGACCAATGGCAGAGGACCAAATGAGATGGAAAGGAAATGGATCAGTACAAAATTTGGCCTAAGTCTGCACTAAATTTAGCTCTATCTCTTCTTTCTTTTATTCTATGATTAAGCTATGGTTAAAGTACAGAGCACTATAATCTGCCAGAAGAAACTATATACAGTCATAGTAATAGTTATTCAGTAAACAATGAAAATGCTTGATAACTTTCAGAATTATGCTATTTTTAAATGACGAAAAAAATGATGTGCTGGCATATTGGCACCAGGAATTCAAGGCGTAGGATATCCGCACCTTTACCGAACAAGTAAACTATTTGATACAGCGTTGGTCAAATGTCTGGCGAATCCCCCAAGTTGGACTAGATTTGTAATAAGGAGTAATTACTCATTGGCATCCATCCAAGCACAGCCTTACAGCTACAAAGGAAAGCTATACAGTTTCCATAGAAACTTCGTTGTTAAAGAAAAATTTGTCCTGGTCTGGTTTGAACCCAGGACCATCGCTTCACTAGAGCAGTCGCTCCAAAAGGGCTAACCCGGATGGCTAGCATATGGTAGGGCGAGAGCGAAATGATCAATAACTCGGATTGGAAACAGTGTTGGTCAAATGTTTAGGGGAATCCCCCCAAGGTGGAGCAGATTCGTAATAAGAAAGTAATTACTCAATGGCATCCAGCTAAGCACAGCCTTACAGCTATTTGGCTTCGAGCTATTGATCAATTTGCTCTTGCCCTACCATATGCTAGCTGTCCTGCTTAGCTCAGTTGGTAGAGCGACTGCTCCGGTGAAGCGGTGCTCCCGGGTTCGAACCTCGGACCAGGACGAATTTTTCTTTAACTACGAAGTTTCTGTGGAAGCTGTATAGTTTTCCTTTGTAGCCATAAGGCTGCACTTGGATGCCAATGAGTAATTACTCCCTTAATACAAACTATTTGATACAGTTACAACCATGAAAATTAAGCATTCAAATGTTTGTCACCGTGAGGGATGTCTGACCATTTTGCAAATGGAATACAACATTCCAGCTCAGTATCCAAATGAAACAGACCTCATTCTATTGTTTATTCAATTAAAAATATATCAGTTCCTCTGAAATTACTGTAAGGGTCACTGCAGCTCTATCCAAGAACACTACGCAGCTTGCTGAAAGCCTCCACAGCTGAAAAAAAAAAAAATTGACAAGACAGTTACCACTACGTATCGCGAGATTCAGCGGCATCTGCTATGGTATTTATATTTTTAAATATGTTGAGGCAAAGCATATGAGAGCAACTTCATATTTGTATAGTTCTAGAGTGCTTTTTTTAGCATTCCACATGGTCATTTTTCAACAACCAGCTCTCTTCTCCAGTCCGCCACTCTGGGCACACGCTGTGGCACCGATGAACCTATCCTCAGGCGGAACATTTCACAGCAGCTGCTACAGATGGACCGCTCTACGTTTCTCTGCTCTTGCCATACTCTCACTCCTCATTCCATGGTAACCACATTCCGGATACTTGCCGTGGTAACCAGCCTCCGGTTACGTATTCCTACGCTCTTGCCTCACCCTTCTTCCAGGGTAGCCTTCCTCCTCCTACTTCTGGGATAGCTACCCTCCGAAGAGTTCCCATGGCAACCAACATATGCTTACGTCCTACGCTCTCGCCATACTTTCCTCCTTCCAATGTAACCATTCTCCGGCTGGAGATTACTCCACTTTGCCCTTTCCCCTGCTTCCTCCTGCACCCTCCTGCTTCCACGGTAACTACCTTCCGGACAATTCCAAAGGCAAACACCCTCTAGTTGTATCTTCCACGCTCTCACCATACCCTCTTCCTTTCAGGTTGGCCACCCGTAGGTGGTTCCCGTGGCAACCACCAACCGGCTGTGACTTCGTACACTCTTGCTATACCCTCCACTCTACCACGGTGACCAGGTTGTGCCAACGACTACTACTACTACTACTACTACTACTACTTGAAACCAAGGAACAGGCGCTTAACAGCTGTTGCTGTAAAAAATTTGCCCCGGTCCACCTGGCTGCCTGGTCAGACTTAGTGAACCTGGGATCACCATGGCATTCACTCTGTCGAATACGCTGGCCAGGATGTGTAGTAGGTTGCAGGGCAATGCCAAATCGACTGACAACTTGGTATGGGAACAATGTTAGCCCCATGCAATTTGGACACTGGACTAAATGAAGAATTTGTCCTAGACCGGATAAATTTTTTCAATATATATAAAATATATATTTAGATATGTGCACTTTAACTCTGTAGCCATATGGCTGTTGCTCAGTTAGATGCCAAGGAGCTAAATAGACAGACTAACGTCGCGCCCGCTTCGAACTCAGCCTCACCTTGGCAACTGCTAAACATCGTGGGTTATTCCCCTGACACGCAGGAAATTTAATACCATTTTCATTGAAAGACGTTGGTTCAATATAATGCCATTTTTTTTAATGTGCTTCTAAACAGCCAGAACTAATGACATTTGAAAGTTACTACTGCAATGGACAAAAAGTGGCATAGATAAAATATTTAGTACGCACTTCAATATTTGTGACAGCTGAGAGAAAGCAGCGTAAAAACCTTTACTGCACTTTTGAATGCCTTGTAAGCAGCTTGCAAACATATCTGCATCAACTTACTGAACATGGCTAGCCATCATGAGCCAAGCCAAAGTCAAGCTTAAGTCAAGTCAGCACTCGAGCAGCAGGTATTAGAGGGCCTTGCGATGGACGGCACATCGCATGAAGCTGATTTCCAACGACCTGTTTACAGACAGCTACTGCGACACATGACACAGGTGAACTTCATCACCACTGACACTGCCGCTGCACAAGCATGCACAGGAAGCAGCATGCAGCACATAAACAAACAAGGCCACCAGACCACTCGATTGGCTGGTAGCGAGAGTGGCAGCTTTTAGTGCATGAGCACTAAAACCCCAATCTCAGATTTTGCTGATGGTTGTCTGTCCGAAGGCTCTCTCCGTGACCTTGAGGTTGTTAGGGAAAAGCAACCAGGGTCTTACAAACCCCTCCGGTGGCAGCACCTGCCATCACAAGGCAGTGACGCGTCCCTTAACTGCTGCACCACTGCGTCAGGAGTGGTACAACGACTCCCAGACATCTAAGAATATAAAGTAGAGAATGGCCAATTCCGCATACATGGTCATTAACCCATTAATGCTGTTGGATCATACCCTTGAGGCAGAATTTAAGTCCAATTTTGCCAATGTATGTCTGAAGCCTGTCTAAACTTGAAAACTGAGCCTTGAACCAAAACTGACGTGAAAACAGAAGTGCTAGCGCACCTAATTTTCATTTGGCCTAACCACGCTAGATTGTCTGCTATTTTTCTTCTTTACAATGCTATTTGGTGTGTTTCATATGAATAAATGAATGACTATAAAATTATATCGGCAAAATAGTATTAAAATGCTTGTGACGCTTTTGTACTTTATTTTGGATACTGCTCATTTGATCCCTAATGTATTGTCAGCGAATGTCAAATTTTCTCATGTGGCAGCAAACAAATGTCACTTTGAACGAATGTCATATGATGGAAATGACATTAATTTTGACAGATAGCAGGGAAATTAGCTTTGTTGTTACAGCAATTGCCCCAGGCAGGCGGCAGTCCCAGGTTCGATCCTTGGGCTGGGACAAAATTCTATTCGACTGCAAAACTTTTGAGAAAGGTTACTAGTTCTCCATTCTAGCCATATAGCTCTACTCAGGTGGATTCTAATGAGTAATTACTCCTTTCAGTGAAATCTACCCCACCTTGAGAAATTCCTCTAAATACACTAGACCAACCCTGCAATATTATTTACATGTTAAGCAAACAAAGGACACAAAAGCGGGCACCATCAAAATGACTCATAAATCCAACCTTAACAGTCCCATCTTGACTAGAAGTTGCTAGCTGGTTCTCACTGGTAGGGCTCCAGTCCAGTCCATAAATTTTAGACGAGTGAGCAGCAATATATTGTACAGGGCTACCACTTTTCTGAAAAACAGGACAGGCATCACAAATTAGGTAGATTTGAAAAACAGCACATAAACCCTTTAATCACATACATGGCACAAATGTGCACTTGCCATGCACATGTACCTAAGAAAGGTTGCATTAAAATAAGAGGCTAAAGGGAAACATTAAGGACAGAAGATCATACCCGTGTGTCCCATATTCTCACATCACCATCATGAGATGTGGCCAGCACATGCTGTGTAATTTTATTCCACTTCACCTGGCTGGCGCCAGCTAAAAATGAGTAAATATCATGCATATAACCACAATTTATGGCTTATCAAACAAAGCAAAGAGCAAAACAAGCACGATTTAAATGACTGCAACTCTAAAGAAAATGGTAACTCACTGACAGCTGATAGTGACAAATAAGGCTTCCGTAGGTCCCTGCACACATATTAAGAGATTCATAAAGCTGCAGGCAATCAAGCAAGAAAAATTAAAATGAAATTCTGCCCAACCTGCTATCCCAGATGTGGACATAGGTGTCATACGATGAGGATGCCAAAAGGCTCTCGTCAAATGGTGACCAGTTGATATCACTGCAAAAAATACATAGTGGTTATGACCTGAATGGTGGCCCTGACATAAAGACTGAGCATGTACTGTTCTTTTATACTTTGTTTGCAGAGTGCAGGATTGGGCAATTCCTAACTTCCCACAAAAGTATTGAAATTATAACACCTGATATTTTATTTTGTGCCAGTAATGCATGTTTTACACTGATGTTATCAAAATGCAATGAAAATTTTCTATCATAAAAGGCAGTAAACATGGTATTTTCTATGACTGGTTGGGTATGCAGTTTGTGCACAATTTTTTCATACACTGCAAATGAACCCAATTTTTTTACACTTCAACCGATAATAAACCTCAGTTAGAAAGCTAAAAAGAAAGTTCTGGGCAAAAAATTAAACTACAAATTATGCTCGAGGCATTGCCTTTCACTTCGCTTCAAACTTTCACAGTGAGACCTTGTGTTAACTAAGTGCACGAACCTGGCTCATTCTTTCCTACTTATGCGAGACTCTGCAAATAGAGGAAAATATGGAATAGCTTACCATTGGAAGTGAAAACTCCACACAATTTTTTCACACCAGTGAGGAAACATTTTATTTCCTTGAGTTCTGATGTTTAAAAACTATAACATCCTGGATAAGTGTTTTGTTATAAGGTGTATTTCCCATGTATACATAGTGCTATACTTTACTGTACTCATGTAAGCAATATTATCCGTTGTGAATACCTATGTACCTCTACCTCTTACATTTTGAATATTTGGTTTGTATCCTTACATATATATGATGCCTGTCTAATTACACGTCTGACATGGACCCATTTACTAGCCGTTGGCTAAGGGTCTAAACAGTTCTTTTGCCCTTTTGTACTGTACGAAGAACCAAATAAACCTTGAATTGAATTGAAACACTACCAGTCTTTGAATTACCTTACAAAGCTATTCTGGCACCTATTTCATAGAAATCATCTTTATATTTCAATGTGACTACAGAGAGTGTGAACACAACAGAGAAAATCAGTTGAAAGACATCATGAACCAAACGGGAAATGGGAGGGAGAAACAGCTCCCAACTTCTAGTGCACCCAGAGGACAATACAACGAGACCAGGGGACCCCACTCCGATTTGTGCCTAAAGCGCTACTCCAATGGTACATCTTATGCCAAAAGAACATGTTCAGAAAGTATTGCTGCAAGCTGCCCTGGCAAACCCCAGCATGGCAAGCAAAATTCTGCTATGTAAATAAGAAGTGTTGCAATGATTGGTTTGCAGCCAGTGTTATCACAGGTCAAGGGAAATTATCAAGGGAATGCTGCTGAAAATATGCAGTTACCACTTGCTTCAATTTAAATAATAACTTTTAACTGCATGAGCCAAATCCTATATTTATCCCTGCATTGATGCCGGTACAGCCTGAAGAATCCTTTGAAATTCAGTAATTGTGGGCCAAACTTGTGCCAAGGTTTCTTGAAGGGAGACAAAAGTTGAAGGGGTCACAAAAGCATGCAAGGACTGAGCCCACTTAACATACTTTTCCTGCTTATATACTCTGCTTATGCATGTGTAGCATCAGCATCAGTAACTGAAAGCACAATAAGAAAGTATTCATTCCAGACCTACAATGAATGCTTACCTAATAGCTCTTGTATGAGCTTTTGAGATGGTTTGCTTTGACAGAAGCTCACCATTGCACCAAGTAAAAATCTCCACATTTTGATTGCACTGCAAAGATAGAACAAGAATTTTTATTCTCAGTAGCAAAAAAAAAAACAAAGAAAAACTGTTCATGTCTTTCAGTAACAATAATGTCTCTACTTTCACTGCCTTGTTTAGATCATAAGACACAAGTAAGCCTAATATCAGTTGCAAATAATGGAAATGACCTGCAATTGTTTACTTTAACCACCTATATGTGAATAACAATAATACATCCTTATCGATGACACAGAATGGTGCCAACCAACCAACTGTACCAACTGTCCCTAATGTTTTCTAAGCACATTGAAGTTGAGAAGCAGAGCAAAACGTTAGAATTTTGTAAGAGAAGCACGATGTGTAGCTTGTTAGCAGGTGCTGTCAGCTTGTTAGTAGGGTCTGTGTGTTCATAAAGGCTCGTAAGCACTGGAGTTGCCATACATATGACATGCATTACAACACTCTGGAGAAAATGTATAATTAGGGCTCATTTGCCTACTTTACCCATTCATAACTTCACTCAATAATAAACTAATGCCTGCTGAACACTTCAATATTATATGCGAGTTCCATTTATCAGTAACTAGTAGCATCCTCATTTTTGGTGGCATTTACCCCAGACTGCACTAAGAAAACAGGCCAAATAAAAGTTTAGGGTCAGTCTTCATAACTTATATATATATATATATATATATATATATATATATATATATATATATATGTGAACTTATCTGCCCAGCTCAAAAAGCTGTCACCTTGCAACATGATACTGATTTGACACCATGGTGTTAGAGTACAGCTTGGCTCAGCAGGCAGATATTAGTCAAGGATTTAAAAAGCTTAGAGTGAAAGAAAATTCATTGTATTATCTTTGTAAGGCTGTATGCAATAATAAAGATTGAGTTCTAGCCCTAGCAAACCCTTACTGAAATAAACGCATGACATAATGCAATATGCAATCTATATTGCAATACAGGTGAATTTTGGTACTTCAGACTCGAAGACCAAAAATTTGTTCAAATTCAACACAGTTTAAATTCCCTTAAAGGGGCTCTGAAATACCTTCTGAGAAGAGTACATAAACTCACTCAATCATTACATTCTCTTGTCATGAACACCTGAGCTAAGTAATACACTTCTACACGCAGGAGAGAACCCCAATCGTCCTCTAAAGTTGGGGAGTCCTTTCGGTGACGTCTTCATGCTCATGCCCTGCTTTCTTCACATGCACCTGCGTAATTCTGTTCAGAGATGGCTATTGGTTAGATTCTTTCAGGTATCATGGAGTTACTGTGGCCGTGGCCAGTCAGCAGCGTCACTTTGGTGGGTCAGGAAGCTCCACCACCTGTGAATTTCCCATGCATGTTGGCTGTGGGGCCTGTGGAGATGAGTTGACCTTTGAGCGTGCAAAAAGTGACCAGAGGAGAGCGAAAGGCACAAAGACGCTGAAATTCCATTTTGACTACAGATAACTCAGCTTCTACAAAACACATTAAAAAATTCTTGCTGGGGGATATTCGTGAAGCGGTGTCCTTTAACATTCCAGGAATACTGAACCTTTATTGAGAGCCCGTTTTAGAGCCCCTTTAACGCATGTGACACTGAGAGGACAAAGTGTCAGTTTGAACAGACGAGAAGTTCGAATTAACAAGGTTCCATTATACACAGTTTTGATCAAAGTTATGATCAGCAGGGCAATTAGACCTCTGTACCCGACAATACCCATAACTGCCATAATCAACAACAAAGACAATATAAAATACAGGATCAAGCAGGCGTTCTCTATCTCATGTGCATCTAAGCTTCAGTCACCTAGCTAAAAGCCTTTGCACTGGAACAGCTACTCACAGCTAGCAGGAATGTGTCTGCGAGGTGTGGATTCCATTCTGCAGTGCTCACTTCAAACTTGCTCTGGCGCACACTTTTCTTGACGGTAGTGTCAGGGGAGTCCAAATTCACAAGAGCAATATATCGGCGCCTACACATGCCAAAGAAAAAGCATTCAAAAGCTTAAACCACACAACTACCTACAAGGAGCACAGGCCACCTTGAGCAATGCACTCCTTCAAGTATTTACTAAAGTACGCATGTACGCGGTGTGTAGCAACAGCATGCACATAGCATAGCCTTGTTGCCACCTATTTATGGCCCATGTGATTCATACTTCATATCTACAAGACACTCGCCCCTATGTATCAACAAATAATTAGGAGAAAAAATATCTTACCTAAAGGTCAAACTGCACGATTACGCAATGCGTTCATTTCCGGCACGAAGAAAAACGTGGACCTTTACTCAATTAGCAAGTCAAAGAAGCAAATGATAATGAGAATCCGAGTCAAGGTCGAATTTTTAAACTCAAAGATTTGAGAGAGCTGTGCAGCTTTCCTTTGTGGCCGTAGTACTGCTGCACTTTTATGGTTGTTTATTGTAATCATACTTTTGTCTGAAATTCACCTTAGGAGAATTCAACCACTTGACAGTTGCATACCGTTGCGAGAAAAACGTCGTCTGTATTAACACAATATTCCGATGAGTGGCTTAAATACTACAGTGCCGTTTATACAGAGTTTGAATATGACAGTGGCCGCTACTCACCCTGCTAAAACCGCATACTGCCCGTCCGAGTCCAGGGCCATCGCAGTAGCCTGGGGAAAAAGGACAGCACATCACAGCTGCTCGCCAACTTGTAGCACGGCTTGTCGGACTTCTAATTTGTCACAGCGTTTTCAGCTATGTTATCGCTGATTTTGTGAGCTAGTGCTATCTCTGAGGTTTGAACTGACGACGGCTATTTAGCCCATGACCCTAAAGTCTCGATGTTTACATTACATCAGTGAAACCAGTGCGATTGCGGAAACTCAAATCGCCTAACTTAGAAACTGCGAAGCTAGCGAGATCACAGGCCACTTTACGTCTGAAAAGGAAATAGCAGTGATTATACTGAAATACCTGTAAATCTTTATGCTCGGAGACAACGTACGTCAAATTTACTGCCTCCATGGTTAACGTCTGCTGAGGCTGAGGCAGCGACTCTCCTAGCAGAGGACGATTGCCGCCGTCGCCGCCGCAGCAGCAGCCGCGGCGACGTCGGCTGCGGGGTTGCTCGACCACTTCCCTACTGCAGTATTTTACGCCAAACATGACGCGCCTGGAGACTGGCATGACGAGCGCTTTACTCCGGCGGCACGGAAGACCTGTCGAGCAGCTCGACGCGTTCATCGCAGGTTACATTTGACGCAGTTGGCTTCTAAAGCGACGTACTCCTCCGTGGAATGCCAGGAACAGGCAACCGCTCGTGCACAGAGCACGCGCATCGGGGCACGAGCGGGAGAAAGGCCAGGTTAAACATTCATGTGGGCGCGTGCATTTTGTGGAGATATAGACTGAGCGGTGATTTCACGCGCATGTTCCGCTACGTGTTGGCGTGGATGATCGGCCTTTAATAAAAACTTTAAGGCGGTCTGGAATGTAACACCAAGGTGTCAAGCTGACGTACGCCCTTTCGACATTGTCGCTAGCATGAATGCAAGTGATCGATTGTTGTCGAAACAGCAAAGAGACGACGTTGGTGAGCTCGAAGGGCAAAAAAAGCTGGTGAAGCCTTCTGGCCAATGCAGAGGTTCTGGCTATGAACAGCGAATCACCCGCCTCATGTGGTCGGCGTTGGGGTGCGCAGACAACACCCAGCCTCCTGAGGGTGTCCTCAAATGGTACAAATGTCCTCATCCCGCACTACGCTTCAAGGTGCATCATGGCAAAACGTCTTCAAAAGGATGTTCTCGTTGGTACACTCGCAGAGGGTGGAAAACCCCTTAACATGGCACGAGGCAACCCTTAGGGTGCTGCCCTTACAGGGCAAAGCTCTTTAGAGGGCTATCCGCTTCAGGGCGTCGGTAATTATCCGGCGCTGGTCAGCAGCAGCGGAGCTGGCCAGGAGAGTCTCCCAGTATGACTCCGCCGTGGTGGGGGATGGAGGGTGTGGGAAGGACATGAAGGAAGACTCCCGGTTTCCCGCAGAGCTTACAAGAAGAAAGGAATTGATCGGGGTAGCGGGCATGAAGGAGAGTAGGGTAGGGAGCAGTTCGGGTCTGGAGTCGGCGCCAGTGGGAGGCCTGAGTTAAGGTTAGGGAGGGAGCCGGCGGTGCGTAAACGCGCCGGGTATCTCGGTAGTAGTTAAGAATACCTTTGAACGTAAGCAGACGCTCCTGGGATGGTGGAGGAGGTCCAACTCCGGCCCGGAAAGTGAGACCTCGGGCGAGGGAGTGGACGTCCTCGTTACCCGTTCGGTATCGGCGGCTGCTGCGTCTCGAGGCTTAGCCTCAGCGCAGCGGGGTGATGAAAAGATACGGACTTGCCTCTTAATGTGGTGGTCCAAATCGGGAAAGGTTGGTATCGGCAGGTTCCTGACAAGAAGCGGAGGCTGATGACACTAGCTTCAGACGGCTGGGATGAGTAAATCTGGTCGTAAAGGACAAAGTTTGCGGAGCGCATGTGAAGTGCGTCCGCTTACCCGGCCTCCCGTAAGGGAAATGATTTTCCTTCCCTTACGGCTGGGTACGGGTGTCCAGCGAGAATTGTGAGACAGGCGTCATTTCCTTTCCTTAAAAAATTTATTTTCATTTTCCTTGCCTTACGGCTTGATTCGGGTATCCACCAAGATATGTTTACTTTACTTAAATTGTCCGGGCAAGGGGTCGCACCGAAGGACGACGGCGTTCCGTGGATTCCTTGGCAATGCTGCAACACGCTGTCGCGTACTGCTTTTAAAGGCGAAGCTTAAGCGTCCTCCAAATTTCTAAAGAAATGTTGAATATTGTAGCGGCTGCAATGCATTTATTCGCGCTGAAATCACGCAGCCACCGGCAGGCGAGCCATGTGCCTTTTCCTTATGAGAAAATTAAAAGTTTGTCAATGTTTTTAGTGCAGCGAATGGCGGGTACGGTTCATTCGGCATGCGTGCACTTTATGACATAGTAATTTTTGTCAACGGGAGCATAGGTTAAAATGTATATCAATAAAGTGACAATGTGGGGAGCTGAAATTGGATAGAGAATCGTCGGCAGATATTTTCGGTTCGAACCCGGCCGCGGCGGCCGCGTTTCGATGGAGGCGAAACTCCAAGGCGCCCGTGATGTGCTATGTCAGTGCACATTAAAGATCCCCCAGGTGGTCGAAATTATTCCGGAGGCCTCCACTACGACCCCTCTTTCTTCTCTCAGTCCCTCCTTTATCCCTTGCCTTATACGGCGCGGTTCAGGTGTCCGCCGAGATGTGAGACAGATACTGCGCCATTTCCTTTCCCCAAAAACCAATTTTCATTTTTACTCTAGCTGCTCTAAAGCGCATGCATCGAAACCGGCAAGCGTAACGCCGTGGTGTGGTGTCTGACAAACCTGCACAAGCGCAATCGCAGTATTTCACGAGCATGCTCGTGGTTCCCGCATTTCCCACAGTTTCTATGAGCGCCGGTCCTGCGCGCTGTTATTTAAGAGGTTGTTTCCAACTATACAAATTGCTGACTGCAGTCATTGGCGTCAGCCGCTCGTAAGAATGGCCTCTGAGATTTTTAGGGGTCTCGGAGGCCACGGTGAACAGAGGGCAGAAAGAGCAACGGCACTCTGCGAATGGTTCGCACGTTCGGCTGAGGTGCAAGTGGACGCGCCTCTCGTGTAGTATTTGACGCCAGTTCCTATGAGCACCGGCATGGAGGCAGTGCGGCTCAGCAGAAGACACCATTAGAGAAGAAAGGAAGAGGTGCCATATAGTGGGGGGTTCCGGAATAATTTCGACCACGTGGGGATCTTTAACGTACACTGACATCGCACAGAACTCGGGCGCCTTAGCGTTTCGCCTACATCGAAATGCGGCCGCCGCGATCGGTTTCGAACCCGGGTACACCGGATAAGTAGCCGAGCGCCCTAACCACTGAGCCACCACGGCAGGTTGCCAGTCATCATTTGGAACGTACCCACCCACGCTAGGAGATCGGCCAAGATTCGCGACTTCGCTAATCAACAATGAAATGATAGCTATTTAGCATTCTTGATAGGAAGGTAGAAAATGCGCGTCTGAATTCATATGTACATTCATCGCCCATGGCGCTTGCATTTCGTTCAGCGCCATCAATTTCACGAGTTCCGAAGGCCTGCTCCACAGGAAGTATCATCATCATTAGAGCCTGCCACGCTGACGTGGAACACTTTCAGACGCCATAATGGACGTGCACAGGGCAGACGCTCGAGAAGATTCAGCGCGTCCCTTGCCAGAACGGGGTAGCGTCTCAAAAATGGTGTTGTTGCCACCATTTTGGTGCGCAGATCCATAATTGTGGTTTGCTGTAGCGGAGGCCCAGTTCGCATTGAAGGGCTTTTCGCCCGAAATTATGTTTCAACAAGTATTAACACGCCTACCGTTTGACGTGGTGCCCGAGGTTCGTGATATCGTCTTGCAGCCAGCAAGCCAGCAGGCCCTGAAAGCTCTAAAGCTGCGTCTTATTCGGCAGGCCCCTTCGGTGGAGCAGCATCGCCAGCAGGGGCTCCTGAACCTTGAGGGTCAGTGCGGTCGCGCTCCAAGCAGCCTGCTGAATAAGCTGCGTCATCTTCTATCTGACTGTCCGCAAGCCAGTAACGAAACTCTTCTCCGCGATACCTTCGTGCGCCGGCTGCCGGACGGCGTGCGTCGCATCTTGGGTGCGGCGATCTGCGACCTGGGCCTGAATCTCCAAGCGCAGTTGGCCTACAGGGTGCAAGAGCTGGTTGCGCCGCAGGCGCTTTCTCCGGTCCTGGATACCCCTGACCGAGAGCTGCAGCGTATGCGCGACCAGGTTTCCCGCCTGGAGCAGAAGGTGGAAGAGCTGAGCTTGCACCGCCGAAGACAACGCCACCGCAGACACCGCAGACGCCGTCACCGCAGACGCTGCCAAGCCCCTCCGGTTCTTTTGACGTCCTTGAGATACCGCCAAGGAAGCCGTCGCCACCGCAGAAGCCAGAGCCTCAAGCTTACGTTGCCATCACCATGCATGGCCTGCAGTTCCGAATGAGGCGGTGTTGGTACCACACTCTAAGAAAAAAAGGTGTGAGAAGGGGGTAAAAAAGACTTTTACACCCTTTAGAGGACCCTAGGAGTAACTTTGCACCCGTCAATAGCATGCTCCTGATCACTTACCCCCTTTTAGAAAACTTACTTTCTACTTACCCTCCCTACCAGTGTTGATAACTGCGCGTCCGTTCCCGCCCCTAAAACAGCGGGAAGATTAGTTTGCTCGTATGTCACGACGGGGCGCTCGTAGAGCATTTTGTGTAGGGTGCCTGGACGCCCGCTCACCTCCGCTTTTAGGGTGAGGACGCGCTTTGTACCACCCCGCGCCGCCGTTCCCCCATCGCCGCGGCATGTTTCCCACTCGCAGGTCGCGTACTGCGCGCTATGCGTATGGCGACTTCAATAATGCGACTTAACCGGAAATAGCACACAATTGTTTCACTAGTGGCAGTAGCGTTTTAGCACTTTTGAGTGTATTTTATGCATGTTGCACTCGCTCCGACTACATGACAATCGACAAGATATGACGGATTGCTGTGTTTCTTTAATGGCTGCATTGAAAATCGACGGCAGTTATTTGTTCTTCATTGATAGTGATAAAATAGACTATATTAGGGTCCCCAAATTCCATTAAATTATGCGGCTTTTGTTGTTTTGAACGTACGGACTTTTCGCAAAGCCCCGAGTTTCTCGTTTATACAAGCAACGCGGAGGATGACCTGCCAAATGTAATACTTTTGCGTAGTTAACACCCACTTTTCCAGATTTATCTGAAGTGCATTTGTCTTATTACTGCACTGTATGTGAAAAGTATTCCACGTAACAATGTCAAGTTTCTCTTCCAAGTGGTCCGTCGTGGCACTGCTCTGGAGTGAATTCAAACTGAGGACGCGTCTCAAACCAAATGACCATATCTTCTTAACTGCTTCTCTTAGCGGCTTGTACCGCAACAAAATAATTCAGATGGTTGCGTTTCCCTTTGGATGGTGTTGACTACAAGTAGACTCATGATGCGATGCGACGACGTCTTCGTAATTCGAAGCGACTAAGTCGCTTTATTCGAGGGAAATTTAACTAAACAATTTTTTTTTCATTCCAAAACACGAAGAAAAATCATTCAAATCGACTGATTCACAAAGACACTTCCCAAATCAGCTTCTGATAACTACTTATTTTGAATACCGTTGTCCCCGCCAGGCTACACTAACAAAGAGGAGCCGACGCAACACAGGCCGCCTTACTCGCTTCCGCGGAGCCGTCTGCTCCAGTTGCTAAAAGACGCTGGCTTACTGCCGAACTCGGTTAGTCGTCGGGCAGGGCTGTAGATGGGTCTGGGCTAGTAGGAAAACCACGTTTGAGGTAAAGCGCGCAGGAAGACGCTGGCTAGTGAACATGACTGACAAGCTCTCATCCCCACTGCATCGAAAGCTGAGGGGAAAAAAAGAGTAATCTATACGACGTTGTGTCCCAGAAACAAGTGTGACGAATTTTGCTGATGTGGCTGCATGACGGAAATGAAAAGAGCCTTTTTCTCCAGTTGTAGATTCTTTTTAAACGATACAAAAGGAACGCAAATAAACCATTACTGGAGAAAAATCCGCCTTTTGTTGGCGTCACGCAGCCACGACTTCTTTGCTTACTGACGCACAGAAGATAGGTTTGGCGCCAGGATATTCGCAGTGAGCTGATGCAAAGAAGTAGAGAGAGGGGAGGGTTATAATGCCTTCGTGACATTAAGATAAGACATGATAGACTGAACAAAACGCTGCGACGAGAATATGCGGAAAATATTTGCTTGCTAACACAACGTCTGGAAAAGATCCGTGTAGTGTATATAAATAGTATTTAGAATTTCATTGTTTAACGAACGTATTTGCTCTTCAAAACTTATGCTGCCACCTATGGCGCGAAGACGCTGCGGTGGAGAGTAGTCGCGCTTGCGCCTCGAAGGCATTCCAAAATTTCGAATGTCTCCGCGGAGCTCCGTCGACTCGAATTTCATGTGAACCGAATGCCGTTAAAAGACGTCGTGTAGCAGCGCAGCTATGGCAGTCGAGTCGAATGACATTCGTTTGGAAGGCATTCGAGGCATTCGAAACGCCCGTGTAGCACAGGTATAACCCGCGCAGAAGGCTTCTACTCGAGGCGTGGCACATTCAATAGACACGAAAGAATGTTAATCGCTCCCTGGGGACACGCACCGCCAGCGCGACTGAAGCGGGGTCCTGTTTACAGCAATGGAAGGATCGCGAGGCTCTCGATGACTCTTTTCGTCACAGTTTGAAGCTCTTTCAGGTTCCACGAACTTCGCGGTTTAAGTTGTCCTTTCAATGCCCCCAAACCCTTCTCTCCCCGGCTTGAAATCCTCTCCGTCTGCTCGAGAGCCGAAGCAAGCCAGCACCAAGAACATGGAGATGCATACCCCTTTTCGACGCCTGTTCTGGCATATGCTTTTACACTCTATTTCCAAATCTGGCGGCGAGCGTCGTGCTTCAGATTCTCTCCTCCGTTTATCCCCTCCCTGTTGGACGAAGAATACAGTGGAGGGCGACTGGGTGACTCATCTGCCCTCGCGCTAACTCTTTCAGTCAGCAGAGCAGGAAGTGAAAACGCGGTAATTGAACAATGGTTTTGGGCTGGAAAATATCTTCCTGTAAGTCAGCATTCCTGCAGTTTTGCGAGTTGTCCATTGTACTCCTGGACAGCTTTTTGTGGCTCTGCAGCCAAGGCTAGGCAGGAAAAAGAACAAAACGGGCCAAATTTCTGTTCCCAGAACTGGTCGCAATGTTCATTGGCGCCCTCACCCCTATCTCTTTCCTACTATCCCCTCACCTCTTTCGTTTCACTTCTTCAAACTACCTGCTATCCTTTATTTCCGCTACCCCAGCTCAGGTGCCACCGATTAGTGATGGCAGATGCCGGGGTGAGCAAACATCTTTTACCTTCCTTTTGTTATTTTAAATAAATAATCACTTACATACAACTGGTCGCCACGATGAAGGACTTCTCACAATCTTTACACATTTTCCAGAGAAAACACATTTGGAACAGCAGTTTTCAGTGACACCGAAAATCTCCCAGAAAAGACGAGCGATAAAGATGGGGCGAATAAAGAACGAACGAATATTCAAAGCACTCTATCGCTAAAGAATAGCACAGGAGGGAAAGAGACGCGGACGCGCAGCTCGGGAGCCATGCTAACCCCTCTTGTTCATCAGAGCCTTTTAGTTTCACCCCCCATACCCGCTACGTGCTCTCCACTCTCCGTGCGATTACCTTGCTGCCCGTGCACTGTGCTGACTCCCTGCTCATGAGAACGTATTTCTCCTTCGCTGAGACGATCATTTTGGTCAATACAGGCATGTACAAGTCGAGCACTGTGGAATGCTAAAGTAGTCATGGTTTTCAGCTGTGAGAGATGTCCCTACTATGCGTCAAGCTACGCGAGCGTAGTGAACCACATAGGGAAGGTTCACTCTCAAGAGCCGAACTTTAAAGTAGTGTGCGGGATAGAAGGCTGTCCTAACGTCTACGGCTCCTACAAGTCATACCGCCAGCACCTCAACAGAAAGCACTCTGAATTTATCAAGACCGCCGAAGTTTACAAGCCATGCAGCGGCAGTGACAACGTAGCATCGGATACCGGCGTGGACGAAGGCCCATCACCTCACTCCATCGAGACCACGTCCGACGAGACTCGGCGAGCAAATGGAAATCCACCTACTGACGACAGCCCTGAATATGAGCTCGACGAAGTTAAGCGCCATTTGATGCTCTTTTTTTTTGAAGACGACAGAGACGCGCTGTTTGCCACGGAGTGTTGCGCATGACATATTTGATGATATTAAGGTGTTTGTGCAACTTTTGTTATCTGCAGTTCTGCGGCGCACTTTGAAGGCCGGGCAGAACGGCCGCACTAGTCTGTGTGATGAAGTGGAAACTTTGGGAGCTGACATTGTCGATTTTCTGTGGGCTGACCTTCAAAGTGATCATGCCGTTCTGGCATACGTGCAGAAAAGGCTTCATTATGTTCAGCTAGAGGAAGTTAAACTTTCAGGAGAAACTGACCCGAGAGTCTGTGGTGTGTGCTTTTATGTACCCTTGGAACGTTCCCTTAAAGCTCTGCTGACGTCTCATGAAGTAGTTGAAGCAGTTTTGCATCAGGCAAGAATTGATTCCAGCCAAAAGCTTCGGAATTTTTTTGACGGCGCTTTTGTTAAAGAGCACGCTTTACTCATAGAAGGCTCAGCGAAATCAGTACTTCTGTTATTGTATACTGACGAATTCGAAATCTGCAATCCTCTCGGCTCGGCTGCCGGATCGCACAAAATATTGGCAGTGTATTTTTCGATCCTGAATCTCCACCCAAAATACAGGAGCAAATTGAGCTCTATTCACCTGCTGCTCCTTGCCAAATACACCGATGTGCGAAGATTTGGCATATGTCAAGTAATCGCTCCGCTAGTGAATGACATAAAGCGTCTTTACGAGGAGGGCTTAACATTTCTTTTCAACAGTTCCGAGATTGCACTCCGTGTTTTTGTAGTTGGTTTTACCGGAGACAACCTGTCACTGCATAAGATAGGGGGGTTCCGCGCATCTTTTGCAAACGGCAGGGTCTGCCGATTTTGCCTTGCTCACAAAAAGAAGTTGAACACACTACTGTCGGAAGCAGATGTAACTGTGCGAACAGCAGCTGCACACAGCAGCCACCTCACGGCTTTAACGCTTGACAGAGACAATGCGCAACTGTATGGCGTTAATGAGGAGTCTTCCCTCCTGAAAATCCCTGACTTCGACGTCACACAACAGTTGCTTTTCGACTGTATGCACGATATTCTGGAGGGAGGAATAGGATTCGTGGTTAAACATGTGCTCCAGGGCTTATTGTCTTCTGGTGTGCTAAAGACCGAGCAGTTGAAGAACATTTGTAACTATAGTTTCCAACAAAATGATAAGAGAAATCGCCCAGTAGCAATCAGCATTTCTCGGAAGGGCATCGTGCTCAAAGGCACAGCAAGCCAGAAGCAGTGCTTATTCCGTTTACTGCCGCAGTTTTTCGCCGACATAGTGCCAGAAGGTGACCCTGACTGGGAGATATATCTTCAGTTCCGGGAGATAGTTAATATAGTCTTAGCAGAAGAAATTCCTGAAGATTTCTGCAGTTATTTGGAGGTCCAAATTTCTTATTTTTTAAAGAATTTTGGAACCAGATATCCAAATGTGCATATCATTCCCAAGATTCACTACTTAATCCATTACCCAAGATTCATTTCATTGTTCGGTCCTCCACGCCGGTACTGGAGCATGCGGTTTGAAGCAAAGCATGCTTACTTCAAGAATATCGGCACGCGCAGCAGGAACTTCAGGAACATCTGTCGTACTTTGTGCGAAAGGCATCAGCTGCGAGCATGCTACGAACAGTCAGCTATGGTCGTCAGTGACAGTTTGAGCACTTCTCATGCGTCCTTGGTCAAGCCAGCAGATGTACCAGAGTTCGTGCGCATTGAACTTGGCATCACAGATCAGGAAGTGAAAATGTTCTCTGTGGCAAATGCCAGCGTCGACGCTTGCTCGTACAGGTGTTCAGATGTTCTACACATAGGCTGGGAAAATGAAGCTCCTGTCTTTGCTGAAGTGAAAAAGTTGCAGATTTTTCGAAATTGCCTTTTTCTTTGCTTGGAGAAATTTCATACAAAAGGATTTTCACGTCATCGTCAAAGCTATGGTGTGTCGCCGTCTGGAACAGACTTGCTTTTGCGTCCAGGACAAGAACTAGACAATCATGCGTTGGACATGTACGAGTACAGTCAGGGGTTTGAAGTTATCCCGCATTACGAACTTTTTGACTGATGTGGTAATGCTAGCGCAAGTCAGTGTGGATACTAGATCATGTGCAAACTATGCATGAAATAGACGTTGTGAAACTGTTTTATGTTTTATATCTATGTTCTTGCTAATTACATGTTGCTCTGCGAGGATGACGTCAAATGCAGTTGCCGCTAGGATGTATTGACATAAATGTATATATGATTTGATTGAGCAAATTTCAATGCGTCCATATAAGCGCACATATCTCTGTGTGTCTCACATCCTGTGGTCCATTAGACCATCTCTTCATACATCTTTTTTCGAATATATGTATGTGTGCTTAAGTCTTCGTGTCTGAGAGTAAACAAGTACCTGCATTTTTAATACATTTGGCTTGATTCGCTGTCCTGAGATTTGCTTTCTTTTGACATCTGTCACATTCTCTTGGACGTTAATTAATCGCGCTTAGAAGACTACGTAAAGTATGGAAGAACTGATGATACGTACCAAAGTTGTACGTAACGCGTTACATGTAATTGATTACTTGTAAGCAGTTGCATTTTCGTGTTACTTTGGAATGTGCTTTCTTCGTACCGAAGCGGTGTCCTTGTGGTAGAGCATCAGCCTAACATTCGGGGGGTACTGGGTTCGATCCGCAGTGCCACCGGGTACCCGCCTGTTTTTTGATGGCTACAAGATTTTCCCCGGCCTTGTGCTCGGCTCTTATAGGGTGAGATGCTTGGGAAAAGGGTCTTGGGCCAAACCGCTGTCTTGACGGATCAGAGATAAGGCGGATCAGAGCTAAGTTCCGCCGTCCAGCAACCCTAAATCCGGCTCATGCGGTAGAAGCCCAACTTGTGTGCATCGATTGCTTCTTTCAAACGATGTTTCAGGTAATTCAGTTACTTTTTCTGCAGTTCATCACACGTAATCAGCTATTTTTTTTTCAAAAATTAGTTGTAACCAACGGTGCAGCTTTCCTGACGGCACTGGTGCTAGGGGACGTGTTTTCTTTGTGATCGAGTGACAACGAACCGGCTGCAGAGAAGCATTGCGCACGATCATGTCCGGACCACATCCGGGTTACCACCGCCGTCGACGGGAGTTCTCCACCCGAGAATATCATGTGACCACCCTGTACCCCCCCCCCCCCCCCTTACACCCAACACCGGCGCAAGGTGTTCATATGTTAACTTATAGTACGGCTTTTCCGTGTAGCGCATGAATTGAGGGCGTGTTCAGTGCAGCAGCTGACCGCTTCACAAGGAAACATCGGAAGGTTATCGACCGCAGCTTCGACAAACAACTACTCTCGGAAATTAACAGCGTAGGACAAATTATCAAACAGGCCGCTGTAGTTCACTCCAGTCTCAGTAAATTTGTGTTAAGTGCAAACTACAAGGGCCCTTCCTGGAAGTACGCGCCCAGCGTCGGCGCTCTTGGGGTACGCCGAACGGGCGTCGAAAGAGGCATGCATCTCCATTTTCGTGGCGCAGGCTCTCTTCCCCTCTCGAGCCGACGGAGAAAATTTCAAGCCGTGAAGAGAAGGGGTTGGGGGGCGATGAAAGGACAGCTTAAACCGCGAAGAAAAGTGTGTGTGTGTGTGTGTGGGGGGGGGGGGGGGGCTGGGCCTGAAAAGCTTAAAGCCATGAAGAAAAGAGCCACCGAGAGCCCCGCGACTCTCCTATTGTTGTAAACCAGACCCCGCTTTCGACGCGTACGCGAGCGCCCGTGCGCTGGCGCCGATATCTAGCATGGTCAGATGAGGTTTGCTGGCGTCTCCTGCAGTGCGCATGCGCAGACCGATTCTGGCGTACGCCAAGAGCGCCAATGCTGAGCGCGTACGCCCAGGAAGGGCCCTTTGAGTTGGCCCTTTATGGTAATATAAATGTCGGGAAGAAAGTGACGCAACAGTAGTCGATTACCTTTCTGTAATTGCCAAGTTACTTTCCTGGGACTGTACTTCGCCACGATAATCAGTTTCATTTCAGATGGAGTCATTTTAAATGTAATCGGTTGCTTATTTTCTATAACGTGTGCAAATCTAATATTTAATGGAGCTATGTCACCTTTTAGTTTTCTTTCTAGCAGTAGTAAAAGCAATTGAGGTACACGTAAGAAGCGGCAGAAACACAATCCGAGAACATGCCTTGTCCCTACAGGTGCGTGACTAGCTCATTTTCTAATTTATGTGCAATATCTCCGAAAACTTATGTTAAAGCACTCTTGAACCACCTTCATGGTGGTGCAAGCGTGCAAGGTGGTGCCATGTTAGGGACGACAAGCGCAGAACATGTGTACATTTCTAATATTGCCTACTTCTCACTATTTTTAGCACTCAGCAAGTAAAGAAAACAGGCGATTTTTAATGCCGATAGTTAACCACGCAATGCGGTTTGTACCTATGCTCATTACGAAAAAGGTGGGGAAAAAAGGGAAAGATATTTTTACAAATTCATCTGTCTTTCCTCATTTTGTCTGTTTTAAGGGTACGTAAAACGTTAGAGGTGAGTAAATACCAAGAAAGCATACACGGGCAATGTTACTAGAACCAGCAACATCGGTTCGGAGAAGGAAACGGAGAGAATAAAGAATCGGCTTGCACAAGGTCCGAAGGGTGAGAGGTGGTGAAGAGAGGGTGCAGGGGACACGTGGGTTCGCTCCTTCGTCCTTCCGCCAGACAACCGCGTCGTCTGCTAGCGCGACCGCCATTTTCTTGCATACGCTGGTCGCAAGGTGCGCGTTTGCTGCGTGACGCGCCTGGAATGAGGTGCCCCCCCCCCCCCACCCCCCCCCCCCCTGCAGTGAGAGCTTGAATTGGACTTTACCGTTGATAATCATTCCTTTTCTAGTTTAGATGAAAAGTAAGAGTAAAGAGTCGGTGATGCAGTAGATATTTCGAGACGATTAGCGAGAGTATAGTGGATATCTTTCTTTGTTTTGCAATAGGCCATCACGGCGGGCAACTGCTCGCCGTCGTTGTCATGCCGGCGCCATGAACTTGCTATCATTGCGCTTACGTGTGATATAGCGGAAAGAAAGTGAAGTACGCCAAATGAACAGCTGCATATTCAAGTTCGAACGCATGGCATGCTTACGTCCACTTACACTATTATGCAATGGCGGAAAACTGTGTCATGCATACACTATGCAATCAAAACACAGACTTAGGCGCAAGCAAGAACAATGATTTAATACCCTAATGCACAAATACAATGTCTTCAAAACGATTACGAACGACGATTCACTGCAAGCATAATGCAGCTTATGATTCTGACGCTTAAATTTGTCTCATGCTTTTGTGCATGTAGACGAAAAGTTCGCACTGATTACAGCGTCTGATTACACAGATTACAGGAGACTAACACCAGCACAAGTTTTGCTTCCATGACCACCAGCACGTGTGGCTGGGGACTGACGCAGATGGATGCGCAGCCGCAATTTTGTGTAGGTGGCTATCAGCATTTTGCCTATTGCTTCCTTGTGATCTGCGCATGGCCGGTCTACCTTCGAAAAGTATTCTGTAAGCAATTTCATCGGGGACTTTATCGTGTGTATATTGATTGTACACCACGCGGCAGCGCCTGTAAAGTATTCCTCCTAGTTCTTGAGAGTGCGGATCACTTCACTGCTCGGGTAAATCAAGTTCCGTCCATCACTCACACACTCCTTGAGAATTGTCAAAAGAGGCATATTCATTGCTTGCTGTTCCCATGAGAGCATCCTTGAAGAATGCCGCCTTCCGTGTCTAGCGTGGGAGTCGGCGGGACGGTGGGAGCGGAATGCAAGAAAATGGCGGCGGCACCTCCCGAGAACCGGTTTTGGCAGCTACGACCCCTTCCAAGAGTGGCACCACCCTCAGTGGGGAGAGGGCGCGCATCGAGGCACCTGGCAGAAGCCAAGCACATTCCCCCCATGTAGCCACAAGAGAGCACTGACTGGTACTGGCAGCTATGCTTTGCACTTCGCGTCTCTGGACGATGCGTCATACTATCTGCTGTCAGATTCTGTATCTGTGGTGCGCAGTCGCCGAGCGAATAACGCGTTTTGATAGCCTGCCACAGGCTAACATAGGTCGCAATGACGCCATCAATCTTGGTAAGTACTTTCAAACGTTTATCTGCTCGTATTTGG
>JARKHS020026633.1:17500-32875 GCA_030143305.2 Amblyomma americanum | reverse complement strand
AAAATTGGAGCCATTGTTTCATAACAGGAAGATAGTATAGCACTAAAGAGAGACACTAGAAACGGAAATCGTGGAAGCGTTTCTTATTGCAACTGCAGATAAAGGAACGTGTGTAAGTGATCCGTCAGTCACACTCACGAAAAGCGAGATTCGAAATGACCGCACTAGAGCTGCGAGGAAATGGACGAGGTGGTGGTAATCATAGATATTTAGGGATAGTTACAGCCGTCTATGGCGGGTGGAGTCATCAGTCCAGGACACCGGTGGACGACGTGATCCGGCGCGCCCGCTCGCTCACCGATTGCTGGTCGCTGCATTCTCCTTCCAGGAGGATAATGAAAGGGGAAACTACTTGACTGCATGATGACAATTGCTCGCAGTCATGATGTCCTGTAAGTATAAAAATGCATAACCATAGGATAATTAAAAGTTGTAAGCTTGCGCTTGTGATGTGTCGTTCTGTTTCTCGTTCTATTTATTTTGAGTGTCCCAAGTAGCTCATACATTTCAGATATGATCAAGTAAACTGGCCCCTGTAGCAGCCTTATCATTTCATTACCTTAAGTCCTATAAACAGGCACCTTAGTAGAGAATTTCTCGACTGCGGACCATCCTTTTAAATCCTTCTCTCCACGACAGTACTGTGAAGACACTACGCTTGCTTCCTCCAACAGTTGGACATGTAGCGCTGCAGTGTTAGCGCTCAACGGCGGATATTGTGTGTACTGTTTTAAATGTTTATCCCCGCCTATTCTCAAGACTTCATCTTATGATCGCGCTGTCTTTACGTGACACACTCAGGATGAAAAGTAGAGAGCGAGGAAAACGAGTAAATTTTTTTCAAATGCATTCATTCCAAATAATTTCGCTTCGTTCTGGACCCCAAATTTGCATCACAGAGGGATTCACCTGATCATATATCGATATACCGTTTTTTTTCTCATCTCAACTACCACGAGCAACCATAAACATTCAAACTCCACGCTGCAGAAATTTCTGCCGACAGCGGCGCGCATTATAACGGCCTGGAGGCCACGACGCGTTGTTTGGGCTTCCAAACTCCTACGAGTACTACGCGTTCCGCTGGTTCCCGCCTCACTGATTCCGGCCAGGGGAGGAACAAAAGAATATCTTGTGTACAGCCTCGAGCCTGTTTTTCTCAGAGAAAAATCCTCCTCCGATAACGACGGGGCAACGCGTAGTCGGCGTTGAGTGTTTAGCATATGCGCGTCCACAGCGTATACCGTGGTATACACGCAGCGTGTGTGCGCGTCTCGATTTCCCGCCCAGATGAGAGCCTCCCGCGCTGAGTGGCAGCCTGAATACCGATGCGTGGCAGCGTGTGCGCACGTGAGGTCGCGGGCCACCGAGCGACGCGACGCTGAACGGCATCGGCCGCTATCGGGCGCGCGGATCCAGGTCTCCTCCGCCGCCGCCGCTACCGCTGCGTGTCGCGTGGTACGTGCCCATCCCCGAGAGCGCAGAGACAGCCGGAGGCAACGAGAAAGACATCGAGGAGGCCTTCGCACGGGTGCTCCTATAGAGAGCGGTCGTGTCGCTGGTTTTGCCGCTAGAGGTGTTGTAGCCTCTGTCCTTGTTTTTCGCTAAGCTTGGTCACGACAGCAGGTCGATTCGTCGCTGCGGGGAGTCAAGGTCCGCCTCTCGCGTGTTATAGCGTGTCGGTGTCGAAGTTGTGCTCGTGAACAAACGCTTTAAGATAACAGGCGCACGCAAAGTTGCGTTGTTTAAGTTGTAGTATACCCCCCCCCCCCCCCCCCCGAGTGCTTGTGATCACATAAGCGCGACTGGCTTTTCAACATGCACATCCTCACCTGCCGTCCTTGCTTCCCTCCCTTTAACTTATTCTTTCCGCTTCCCTTTCCTCCAATGCAGGGCAGCCAAGCGAAACGCCCTTCCCTGACTTTCCTAGTTGCTCCTCTATCTCTAAGGTCGAATGGCTGATGACAACGTTCTCCAACCCAATTGATCAATCAATCGATCACTCAGTCAGCCTATTAAATATAAGCTGTGATGCTAGAATCCACTGGGAAAGGAGCTTGAGAAATTTGCCCTTGCCTGCAGATCGGTTTTTGAGCTGGACAGTTTCGAAATCTCTGGTGAGGGCCCGTTAACTTTGCATCTCTGTTTAACGATCGTCGCCTCAACGTTCACGACTTAACGAACAAGCATGTTCGCGTGTAACGTGAAGGGGACCAGCAGCTGATCATATGAAGAATTAAGTATGCAGTTTGATAATCGTTTTCCAAATGCGCTGTTGCCTTCACTCACGACGTCTGAAAATTCCACACAGGACCAGGTTAAAAGCATGGAAGTTCTTAACGAGCCATTTTATCTCCTCTACGCTGTATGGATTTATGTGTTTGGCACCAACACTACTCATTGACCTGCTGCGAAAAAAGGGCAAAATTTCAGAGAATAATACCTGGGCGTGTGTTACAAAGGCCACTGAAGAAGAAGAAAATATAAAATGACGAACATGTGCATGCTTATGACATGCACATGCAGAAAATATTGAAGAAACGGTACAACGCGATGCGAATCCATTCAGCATTAAAACACCGTTGATCAGGAGAATTCGTATATTGCTGCACGGAACAACGATTCACGTTCAAATAATAATTAATGATTGGTTTTTGGGGAAAGGAAATGGCGCAGTATCTGTCTCATATATCGTTGCACACCTGAACCACGCCGTAAGGGAAGGGATAAAGGAGGGAGTGAAGAAAGAAAGGAAGAGGTGCCGTAGTGGAGGGCTCCGGAATAATTTCGACCACCTGGGGATCTTTAACGTGCACTGACATCGCAGAGCACACGGGCGCCTTAGCAATTTTCCTCCATAAAAACGCAGCCGCCGCGGTCGGGTTCGAACCCGGGAACTCCGGATCAGTAGTCGAGCGCCCTAACCCCTGAGCCACCGCGGCGGGTACCACAAGTTCAAAGGCAAAAATATTCTGCGCCAACTTTCTGCCTTTGTTCATGGCATTGATCCCTAAAACCGATAACACTGCATTGCACCTCACAAGTTTTTCTATTGTGTTTTCGTGCGCATGAAAAGACAGAGGCTAATTATTTATCCCAACCGTGTAGAAATATTTTCGGTGCGCCGAGATTATTGCTTCATGCAGACGGTGGCGACTAAAGAAAATCCACTTTTATTTGGTTTCCGTGTTTTGATGGATGTAGTGCTATGGGAACTGTCGCAGTCGTGACTCGTAAATCTTTCATGTAAATAAGAAAAAAACAGAACGAAAGAAGACTTCTGTATTTCACAGGACATGTGGCATAAATTCAGCTCTTTTATTCTACAGTATCGTGCTTGGAAAAGTTCAAAAATGTGCTTTTAAATTTCAGAATAGAAGATACGCATCGAGGCCTGTGACAATAGATTAGGAGTACGCATAAGCTTCGCCTTAAGCGTAGAGCGATAGCGCCTTTTCCTTTTTTAATTTTTTCTTAATTACTATAACATCAGTGCACATCCCCAACACACCTTACTGTCATACACACCACAACGCGTTCACTGCCCTGTGAGCAGTTATTTTGATGAGAATGTATGTAGGCTGCCCGACATCCTCAGGAACCAAGGTTTCTATGATGAAGTCATTGAAGTGGTGGATGTTTTCGATGAAATGAACGCATGATTTCTGACGTCGTACCAACCGACACGGTCGGGGTGTTTCTGTAATTTCTGCAGCAGGAAATAAACAAAAAAGCCACTCTTTGGCGTATGCGTTGCATGCCCGGAGGGCACGCAGAGGGCCTGGGTTCGAACCTCAATGTGCCGTCGAATTTCTTTTTTCACTTCAAACTTCCGGGAATTTTCCCGTCACGTTTCTGCGGCCTTCCTGTCAATCCTAGGTAACGCCGACGGCTTCTCGACCGAACGAGCTGTATACGCTGTCGCCTAATAGTCATTTCATGCAGAAAATTTAGCAGCGGATTGACTCCCGCTGAATCGGCTGCAGAATGCATTCAAGGAGTTCCCGCGTGATCTGGCGTTCGCTGACTTGCCCTTCTCTCTACAGGTGAGTAACCCCCAGCTCGCTGATTTAACTCTCTCAATGGCTCCAAGGGGCGCAGTAAACTTCACGTTTCACGGAGTGAGCTGCCCTCTAAAAACTGGTACCCTCTATGATAGAGTATACCGTCTAATGTACTCTCTATAGCAGCATTCTACTCCTCCAGATTGGCTAAGGAGTGAAACGCCTCCTTCGGGCAAAGAGTACAACTGCCGCTGCACTCTCTCTACGCCCGGGAGGAACTGGGGGAAGTTCCTTTTTTTTTCGCTTTCGTAATGCAGCGGAGCTATACAGTCACCTACGACCCGTGTCGCAAACTAGATCCGCCCCTCATTTTGTTTAACGTAAATGAATAGTCATCCTTTTTGAGCTGCAGGAAGGAAGCGATATGCCTGAGCAAAGGTTCTAAATAAGTACCATTCAGCGAAAGCATGCTTTTACGCACATGCATATGAGAAGTGACTGTCGCAATTTATCCGAAGCATAGCGCTATCGCTAAGTATTTTACGCCCCCCGGAGCTGCCATTCTCATTTTGGTTCATCTGTTTAAAACAGCGCCCTTGCGAGGAAAAACGCTTTGCAGAAACGAGCGATGCTTAAGTTCAAGAACAGTTCTGTCAGATCCCGTAAACCTGCTCGATTCGCCGCGAAACATCACTCTAAATACTTGCTATTGCAGTGTTGCTACGGTGCGAATGGTCGACCAGTGCTCAAGTGAAGCTTCACATGATTTTTAATGCAAAAAAATATGCAACAGGACAGCAGTTATCTCGTTCACGAAGGGCGAGTCTTCAACATACCGTGCACCATGAAATTGCTTCCGAGCAAAGATTATCCGTGGAGCGCAGTGCTGTCGGGACTGTTTAATAATTTACTGGGCTGTGACAACTAACGAGACAGCGATTAAACCATAGAAATTCGCGAAACGTATGCAAGAACCCACCGTGGAACTAATAATGAAAGCATTTATAAATGTTCAAAACCACTGGCACTCGTCCCAGCGAAATATTGAAGAGGTAGACTCAACGAAAAGTTCCACGGTTCGTTTTCCGCTCCGGCGCGATTGTTTTTCCCGGTAGTGTCGTAATAAAGGAGCATATCTACTCCTGCAGAGGGCGTACTCTTCGAAGGAGTGCGGCGACTCTCGAAAAAGGAGTGGAATATGGTAGAAGCGTATACTCCATCGTAAGGCCTTCCCAGGTATCCTTCAGTTCTTAAGTGTGCTATTCGGGAAAAGTTAACGCCACCAGCTAAGGATAAACAATTTTTGTTCTGCCGTGCATCTCGTTTATGCCCCTCTGATATAAATGTGATTGATTTACAGAGCATGCGCCATTTCAAAATGAACTTGTGGAAAAAGGCAGTAATAATTAACTACAGGACCTCGTGAATTACCCTAAGGCGCTGCCCGTAGGCACGTCCGCGTGTAGACGCCAAGCAGTCCACAATTTCTTCGCTATCATGATTGAGTTGTTCGCTTTGTCATCTCAAATCATCGCGTGTGCCCCTATATATGCACCAAATTTGCGAAATAAAGGTGTCTGCAATGGTCAATAAAAATTACACTAGTTTGAGTGGTATCACGTGCGCAACATGGCCTGTTATTATATATGCATTAGAATCAGATGACGCTGACGCCCGCAGACCCAGCAATTCTCGACAAAATGATTTTTGAACGCGAGAGTTTGTAAACGTAATTTTTTTTCGTATATTGCAAAATTTCACTATAAGAATCAATATTTCTGCTGATCTCGCATCAGCAGGCTTGCATTTCTTTTGCGATTAACGTTCATGCTATCGTCAAAAATATTCCACATTGGTTTCCTAAGGCAGTCTTAACTACACGATACGAGCGATGGGAAAACTTCAAACGAAAGATTTTGCTACGCATGGACCATTACTTTCAGTATTTGCATAACAGTACCTCACGATATTCCAATATTCAAAATTTATGTCCAATAATGCTGCACTTGCATCCTTCTGAGTGAACGTTGCTGTAACCTTTATTAGAGTCTCTCGCCGTAACTGCGCGCAAAGCCGTTTTGTCGTGACAAACTATACGCTCGTCCCGACGGGGCTGTTCGATGAAAAACACGACGGGATTCCCTGCGGCACTCCGTGAGACTGCGGGACGAGCTGCTTTTCCTCCATCCTCCGGCGCTGCCTAGTCGGCAGTGTTGCGTAAAATGATTTCGCCAGCTTCTGCCGTTTGCGATGCACAAGAACCTTGGCGACCTCCAAAGCTCGGTAGTAGCGCACTTTTTGTGAACACGTTGAGCAAACACTCTCACATTTTCATATTTGGATCTGTCGTAAAAACTCCATGCGTCTGATTCATGCAACTACTGCCTTCTAGATTACTTCAAAAAAGGTGACCTCGTAAGCCGCATCCCCCCCCCCCCCCTCGACGACAAATTTCCTAATGTAAAACTGCAGTCACCCTCCCCCCCTCTTTTTTTTTCTGCATAACGTTGAAAATGCATTTACGTATTGAACCGCTGCCTCCAATATTTGCACACTTATTCGCTTCTTGGAATAAGGACGAGCCTCTCGTCGGAGTAAAGCGGTCGAAAAAGTCGTTCCTACGCGGCGATCTTATTCGTGTGGCGTTGGAACGCGTCCTGAACAGTACGGAGTAAGTCGCCTATAAAGAACTCGCATGTCTCGAACTGCGACCTGTATCGAACATCCTAAACTGTGTAAGCGTTATCTGGGTAAGAAAAAAATGATGGGTCTTTACGCTATAGCGTGACCTGTATAACTGCAACAACGGTCGGTATCGCCGCGTAGTCACCGCTGTAAATACAATCGCACAGAGAGAGAGAGAGAGAGCGTAGACTAAATGGGCGCTGCGCACGCTACGCCAGCCAATGATTTCTTCAACTATGCCTCGCGACAGGCGACCCTCAGTCGACGCACTCCAGGGTACTTGTGCAACGCGGCCGCAGTAGTGCAAGGAAATTGAGTGAAGCTGTGCGCGTGCGCTTGTAAAATTTATTCCAAATCGCGTAATCTGTGGTTGTGATCAATGCCTCGAGGCTGATGAAGCATAGCTCGATGGCTGCTTACGACACGATCGCACGGCGCTCACGCGTGTTTGGCACTTATGGTGCACAGCTTGAGTCTTGTTTCCTTGGAAGTACAACGAATAGCCTGTGGCTCGTACTCGTGGTGCACCAGGACGACTATCTACCGGGCAACAACGTAAGGTCTACCGCGAGCAGCACACTACAAACAGAAAGGAGTATAAAAGAGAGTAAGTTGTCTTTCGACTCCCTTCCCCTAGTGGACTCCAAAGGGAGTCCACTAGGGGACAGCTTACTCCGTTTTATACTCCTGTCTATACGTATTCGTGTTCGTGAGTGCATGATGAGCAGAAAGCGTGACCGCTGGCTCTGTGGAAACAGTTTGTATAGCTATTAAACCCTACAGTATGTACGGTTCCTTTGCATTCATCGCAAATAAACAACGAGCCTGGCCGTGCTTAGACCAGGCTCCTCAAGGTGCACTAAAGAGGATTCTGAGCTCGTCTTTTTACCCCGGGAACTCGATCTACACATTCCGAGCATTCTTATAAACTTCGAATTATTGTACTGTGAGGTCGATTTCCCCACTAAATCGAATTAAACGTCCCGGCTCCCGTCATTTTTAGAACTCACGTCCGAAAACAGGAGTCAGCCAACGCGTGTAGTCATTTTCAGAAAGTAGCGGGGCGGCTTCGCTTTCGCTTTTTTTTTGTTAGGTTTTCGTGAATAAATACTTTCAGTCGCAAACTGCATAGCCGCAAATTAGGCCCAAGTAAAAAAAAAATACGCATGGACTCTTTGCTTTCGCCGATTGCTACGTATCACTCCGCCGATAGGAGAGCGGCAAGCCGCAACGCGACTGGCTGAAAGGCACTTCGGGAGTAAGTTAAAAAAAAAAATCCGGGAGCCGAGACATTTACTTCAATAAAATAGGGAACTCGTCCGCACAAGAGAACAAATCGGAGCTTCTAAGAATGCTCGGAGCGTGCAGATCTAGTTCCCGTGGTAAAAAGACGACCCCTCTTTAGTGCACGTTTAAAAGCCGAGGGCATTGCCAAGAAGGATCGGGATCAGAGGCTTTGGGACTCTTACAATGTTCACTTCTGGATACTATTTGTATGGAACCGGACATTGGATATATCGTGATTCGAGCCCGCGTAGCCGACACCAAAGCGCGAATTTCTTTTCGTTTCTCGTAGCGTCTGGCTCGGTCGCAATGTGATGTGGAATGAGTGAGTAAAAGCGCCACTGACAGTGTTCAATGGTTTCGCAAGGGTGAAACACCTCTTGACTGTAATAATCACCTTCGTCAGAACCACTAATGGTCACGTGCTTGCTTGGAGCTCCGGTCATTTAATCGTACACGTATGCTCAGTAACGGAGCAAGCTGGCATGGCGTGATCATTGACAGCTGCAGCAAGCAATCAGTGGCTCAATGTCACTCTTAAAGCAAATTTAGTTCAATACACGAGGATCTCTGCACGAAAACCTGTATTGTTCCCGTTGGTTTCATTAACCGATTGCAATTTCGTCCACAGTATATTTAAGCAACTGATAAGTCTGTCCAGCTGTTGCGTTATCTGTGTTTGCGAATAAGAAAGCGGAGAGGCTCGGCGCGAATAAGCAATCGGACTCGTTTTCTCATTTCCAATACCAAAGTTGCGTAATAGCAAAGCGATAGCAAAGCTGCATGCGTACTCTGGTTCTGCTGCCGCTTGGGGCGACAATAAACATGCGTGTATAGGACTATTTTAACAAAATAAGCGTGCTGCTAAGGCTATGCTAGTCTAGTATACATGAACCTTCCCGCGGCCTGGAGAAATGAACAGGCTATATAGTTTAGTTTTTTTTTCTGTTCAAGGTACATGGCTAATACCTATTTTTCTGAGCTGCGGCGCTATTTCCGTGCCGTTTTTGCGGACCCTTCGGGGCAACTTAGCCTGATGAAATGTCCGTATCGTTGGCGTTGAAATGTTCGGCTCGGTTACCTTTTGAATCATTCCGGGCTACCCGCTCAAGGACATTTGAGGCAAACGAACCTGGCATCGCTCTCGCAGGTCACGCGCGCCGCCGCCAGACAGGGAACAGAGTTTTGTTTTTAACCATTTGCCCCCCCCCCCCCCCTCTTCCCCTCATACTCAGCTAGAACCGCGCCCGAACAAATATGTTTGCACGTAGCTGGCCCGTCCAGAGAGAAAGAAAGAAAGAAAGAAAGAAAGAAAGAAAGAAAGAAAGAAAGAAAGAAAGAAAGAAAGAAAGAAAGAAAGAAGAGAAAGAAAGGATTGGTTTGGTTTATGGGGGTTTAACGTCCCAAAACGACTCAGGCTGTGAGAGATGCCGTAGTGAAGGGCTCCGGGAATTTCGACCACCTGGGGTTCTTTAACGTGCCCGGACATCGCACAGTACACGGGCCTCTAGAATTTCGCCTCCATCGAAATTCGACCGCCACGGCCGGGATCGAACCCGCGTCTTTCGGGGCGGAAGCCGAACGCCATAACCACTCAGCCACCTCGGCGGCTGAGAAAGAAAGAAAGGGAAGAAGACTCGCACATCCCCTCGTCGGGCGCATCCTTACTGCCGACAACGCTGAACTGGCAAAACAGTTCGCCAATATACTTCGCAGCAGGGATGATCTAAGCCCGCGCATGCACCACGCCGCCGCGTGCAATGCCACGCACGCGCCCACCACCGCCCGCAGTACTCGCCGCTTTCCGAAATCGTGACCGGATTTCGTGGCTCTGGCTCCATCGTGCCACCGAAGCCGCGCGCTGCACGCCTTCGCGCGTGCGTGAGTTGTTTCCACCGTCGTTTCCCCTAGCTTTCCTCACGTCCTTTCTCGTCCATGTTCGCTCTACTTGTCGATAACACGTTCCGCTCGCCTCATTTTTACGGGCACTCGCCGCTGTGGAAACCGAAATTTGCCTTTCGCGAGGCGAACGGCGGCAACAACAACCTTCTCTTGTCTCGCTGTCGATCTGGCACCGATGCGAGCGCGATACCAGTGGAAGCCTCGGCCGCCGAAGAACACCGCGCGTGCCGTGTTTTTCATTACTTGGATGGCGGCTCCTCCGACCGCCCACGCGACACGGCTTCTGTGGCTATCGACGTGTTCCCGCTCATCTATCTCGCCTGTGAACCACCCTGTATACGATCGGAGCCTGTCCAGTTATCCGCCAGTTCTGTGCCGCTGTGGCAACCATCCTTCATTCTTTCTTCCTTGTCGGCTTTGTTGTTTTCTCTACCTTGTGAAAGCGGCTGCAGTGCAAGTGATCAGGAAAAGAACTGCTGCTTTTTCCCAGCTACACGTGTGTATTCGCCATATTAGAGTAGATGTTTCCTAAATGGGTTGCGGTAACACACTAAATATGCACATACAGATGCACGTAATACAGGTTCCCATATAAAGCGGGGAGATTTCTTCGCACATGGTTTTCTGCTACCGAATCGAGGTATCGGGACCTCTGGAAAAGCGGATCGGGTTCGATGACCAGAAACGCCGGTCCCATTAATGATAGAGCCGAAATAAGGACATGCCAGCGTACTATGACTTTTGCGCACGTTAGAAAAAATTAGAGGACGCTTAAGCTTCGTCATTAAGAGTGGAACGCAACTGCGTGTTGCAGCGCGCTCACAGGGTATTACTGCTGTACACATAAGTACACAAAGACACTTCACGAAGTGAAAGACCACAACGCATTCAGTATATAGGTCCACTTTCATTCAATTTTTACCAACGAGCTTTTGTAGAGAGCTCTGTACGTGCTCACCTAGCGGTCTGAAAGACGTGTGTTCGATTCCTCGTATCTCGACGATTTTTTTTTTGTTCGGGGGTTGTCGTGTTACAACGCTGACAACGCCAACGACGCCGACACCGGCTTTTCTGCGACACAAGCTTATTAACGCCGTCGCGTTAATAATTCCACTAATTCAAACTAGTCTGGGAACGTCGGCTACGCTATCCCCTCATGGGACACGCCATGCCTAAGGAAGTAAGAAATGTAATAATGAACAAATAAGCCACATAGTATACCAGCGATTCCTTACGCATTTCAAGCGCGACCATAAGGTTATCATTTCCAGGCCTGGTTTTCTTTCTGTGGCAGGCTTTCTACAAAGACTCTTCATTACAGTCAATTTTACTGTGACAGTGCCGTGTGAAAGAATGTAAGACAAGTGTTCGGAAGGCACCTTCTTACCTCGTCAAACTGCGCGATTGTGTTTCTGGCTCCGCGCGCCCATGTGAACCCGATTTCCAACAGCACAGATACAGCCCGACCCTCTTCTGAACAAACTTGCATGTCGCGAGTTCAATGGACAATGAGAAGGCGATCTATGTTTTCGTAGAGAAAACTGAAATTCCATTGCGCGGTCCCGCGGCTGGGACCGGACACCACGGCTCGATAGTTAAAGTGGAAATGGGCAGACGCTGTTTTAGTCCTTGTCCTTGTCTGTTGCCGGGAATTCGGGACAGCAGTCTGCTTCACTTTATTGTCACCATATGGAACACTACAAACTAACGTCGGTACTTTTTTTTCTAACAAAAAAGCTCCCAGGCGATAATTACGACTGATGCGGAGGCGTACGCACAAGTATTGCTACTCCGACTATGGGACATTTTCGGTTGACTAACTGGATTCACTCGCACCAACAACAATCTAAATTTCGATTAGTATGCATGTTGTTCGATTAGTTCAGATCACGTGTCCGGTGACCATCAATCTTCCTCTTCGGTGGTAGTTCAAACTTAAGGTGACTACCATCGCTTTGTGATCTGAGAAATGACGACTGATAAGCTTAACGTTTGTTATTGTCAATTGTTTATGGAAGGCCACATCTATAAATGTATTTCTAAGGATGGAGACGGAAACTTGGCATCGGCCTGTCGTAGCGCTGAACAGAAGGAGCTGTTGTTGTTGTTGTTGTTGCGGCTGAAGAAGTAATGTAAAGAGAAGTGCACAGACCTGTCCACTGGCTCGAGCTCAACCACAATCACTGTCACGCGCTGACAGAGGAGCGTTGAAGGAGGCTTGAGAGCGGAAATTGAGATAAAAGCCATCCGGCGCAACTACAGCGCCCTGATCTGCTGGTGTATTCGTGTTTAAATGACAGATCCCAGTCCCGAAGGGCCTGGAACCCACCACGGTGTGGCCGCCGCCGCTGACGTGATATTTTGTGTCCCACTGTGGCACGTCGTGATTTTCATTATCTATTCCCTCTTTCACTGCCTCCTTCATCGATCCCCTCTCGGCGTGGTTGAGATGTGGACCAAGAAGTGTGACAGACATTGGGCCTTTCGTTTCCTTTTCATTCTTTCTTCACTCTTCTACACCGAGGTTCCAAACATCCACCGCCGACGACGCTGCATTTTGCCCGCAACGAGCCAACCAATGCTAGCGCGCTAAAGGATACACGGCGCCGGCGAAGGTTCGATCTGGGAAGCCCTTTATCTGTGCGGTGTATTTGCATCTCGCGCGTTCAGGGGCAGGGTGATTTTTAGAGATTCGTTGTCGCTGGAGGACGACTTTAGTGAAATTCTCCATCGTGAACTCGGAAGCCTGCGACGAGCCGCTCTCCTCCCTGCGAAGGTTGACTTGGGGCCGCATCGCTGCACCGGTGCGAGTGTGGCGATGGTTGATCGGCCCTTTCGGCTTGCGCGACGCTCGATCCCGCGGTGACCTGCGGTCTGTGCGCACCGTAGAAACCACGGGCTCAGGACGAAAAGCGAAAACCTCCTGCACGTTTCGCTTTCCAAGGTTGAACTTACCGCATTGGATGCACTGCGCGCTCTCCACCCGTACACTTGACGTTACCCCTAGACTTTTAATGTCGTTTTCTAGAGCCCGCGATGTCTTTATATTAAAACGTCCTCTTTATGGGCGTGATTTAACGTGTTGTATTCATGGCCGCACTGACTGTGTTTCTGTGGAGACTGAAAGCAAAACAGCCTCTTTATTGCATACTATGTGTTTCAAGACCCAAAGTGTCCTAAACCAAAATGCGCCTCTCCAATGGCGTTTCTCCTAGCGTCGATGAGTGTTTCTGGAGGCGAAGGCAAACAAAGACCATTTATTTATATAAATAAATAAAGGTATTTATTTATATAGTCTAAGGGCCGAAACAATAAAGAGGGGAGTTGGTTATACAACAGAATAACAACCAACAGGTGATCAATCAAACACTTGCACAGTTATAGCGAGATGTCTAGATAAATGCAACAGAAAGAAAATTAATCCTGCTACCAATGCTTACTCTCCATGCAGGAAGGTGGTTCCAGTCACGTGATGTCTTGGAAGCTAACGACAGAGAAAATTAGCAATCTTGGAGCAGACGGCTGTCTGGCGAGCAGTCGAATGAAGACCCTTCTCCAACCTTTCATCGTCATCATCATCATCACCAGCCTGACTACACCCACTGCAGGGCGAAGGCCTCTCCCATGTCTCTGCAATTAACCCTGTCCTTTGCCAGCTGCTCCAACCCTATGCCTGCGAACTTCTTGATCCCATCCGCCCACCTAACCTTTTCCATCCCCTGCTACGCTTGCCTTCTTTTGGAATCCACTAAGTTACCCTTAAGGACCAGCGGTTATCTTGACTTCGCATTAAATGTCGCCCTGCCCAAGCCCACTTCTTCCTCTTGACTTCAACTAGGATGTCATTAACTACGTATTAGACTTCGTATTAGACTTCAAATGTCTAGTCGTGAGCGGTGACCCAAGATGCGGAGAGCCTTCTAGATAGTAGCTCATAGCTGAAATAGCCCTAGACAGCGGTGCTGTGTGCTTTAGTTGGCGGACTCACTTGTGCAAAATGTCTGTCAGGCGTTACAACGCTCCACAAAGAGGGCCGCTGTAGTGCAGCTCACTGCTTGACTTTGCGCTTTTTCTTTTTAACTTCTTCTCTTGTATGTCTCTACGTGGCCAGGCGTGCGCGTCCGAAGTTTCTCGCACTATGAGTGAGGCTGATCAAACTCAGCCTACAGAGGAACTTTTCTCATTCCGCTTCAAGAAAAAAAAATAGGAGTAGCGGTTTATTGATAAACCACTGTAAATATTTTAGCAGCGAGATTTCTTCATCTTCGAGGTGTTCCGGGTAACAGTAAAAGAAAACAGCATTGTTTGTAATTTTTCTCGTGCGAGAAATGCAATAACGGCCGGCACCAAAATTAAGTAAATAAGCGGGATAATTTTTTTTTTCTAAGCCAACACCGTGACCCTTTTTCATCCGTGTTGTTGCCAGAATGCCCCTATATTCCCCTATTGTGTACTTCGTCCTGCAGTGTTATGAATCAAAAGCCGTACACAGCCTCTTTACGTACGGACCCGAGCTCGGTCCGTTCTCGCAACTTTAAGCCCGGGCCCGGCCCAGGCCCGCAGCTTCAAATCCAGGCCCGGCGAAAGAGCGCATTTTGGCAGGGCCGGCCCCGGCGTCCGGACCGGCCGAGCCCGTACAGTGCTCCAGTCCCCACCCCAACTTCCTGCAGATGCGTGCTTCATTTCTGACACAGAACAGCGCGCTTTCGTAACATTCCCATTTAAAAAAAAAAATAAATGAATCGGGGTCTCGGAGCAATTCCCCCATTACCGCGCATGGAGCCCCGGACTCCACCGTCAGCAGCACTGCTTACTTCAGGTTCCGTAGACAAGCACACGGTCCTGTCGTCGCATCGACGTCGCGGGAAGGGGCAGGCCGACCACTCGGCCGAGTCGCACCGAGGTCAACAATCAGCTTCTCTCTCAATCACCCGCCGCACGGTGCGCGTGTGCAGACAGGGCGGACTTTCTCAGGGCGCAAAACGTGGCGACACACCGTTGCTACACCCGGCAGTGTGTGTGCGTACGCGTCCACTCGATTGTGGCCGCATGGTGTCTTACTCCCCGCAGCTGCCGCCATGGTCCGCGCTCGACTGCGCCTCCTCGGCAAGGCTTCTGCAGTGGCTCAGTGGGGCCCGCGCCACGCCTGGCCACGCCTGGCTGCAGCCGGCGAGAACGGGGCGCGTTTTGCTTGGACCGTCTCGCCTCTCTCTTTGGGCTAGTCACGCGGCGACGATCAACGAGGAAGCGGGGCTGCCTACTTTCTCCGCGGGAGGCGCCTTCACTTTCGATGACCGTGCAGGCAGCCGCAGCAGCGATGCAAATAGGAGAGGGAGAATACAGGGAAAGAAAAAAATTAAGGGTTAACCGGACGTATGTCCGGGTGTGCAGTGTACACACAAGTGTTCGTATAGGAGGCACTGTATCATAAAGTATAAACGAAAACAAATATGAGTCCTGCAGGACTTATGCCCATGGATGCAAACCCATTCTCGGGACA
>JARKHS020026633.1:0-12500 GCA_030143305.2 Amblyomma americanum | reverse complement strand
GTTGTTTGAGAGCGGGCAGTGATACACCAGCTTTCTTCGTAATGCCAGGAATATATTGGTGAATCCGAAGTTCATGAAGACTCCATAAGGGTGAGCACGGTCTTGACGCATGCAGGGGTGAACTCCGATGGAAGATATGAGCGATGGGCTTCAATGACTTTGGCGAATGCAGTACGCGGCCTACTTATTGGGAGTGTGGCGAGGTGATGACAGGGAACCCGTGTGAGGTGCCGAATATGTGTTCTCATGGTGTCAACAGCAATGTATGTAGTAACAGGATGTTCCCGGGCAACAAGAACAGTTGCTTCTGTTGGTGGACATTTAGGCAGTCCAAGGCAGGTACGGAGAGCTTGCGCTTGGCCACTTTGAAGAGTCTCGAAATTTGTCTTTCTAATGGAGCTGAATATCGGAAGACCGTACCGCATGTCGCCCAGAAATAGGGAACGGTACAGTTGTAGCATCGAGCGCACTGATGCGCCCCAGGACTTTCCCCCGAGGAAGGAGAGGACGTGGACAATCGCAATTAGTCTCTTTCTCATGTCGTAGATATGAGGCCTCCACCAGAGGTTCCTGTCGATGACAACACCAAGGAAGCTGTGGCTTCTCTCATAGGGAATGGCTTCGCCATTGATGCGAATGGTGTAACGTGATATTATTTTGCGTGTGAACGCCACAAGTGAACACTTTTCGGTCGAAATGTTCGGGCCCTGCGAGCGAAGATAAGATGGCAATATCGATGCAGCATTTTTAAGTCTTGCACGAACTTGAGGACGGGTCACCCCATATGCCCAAATACAGATATCATCTGCATATATAGAGATCTGAGCAGATTGTGGCAATACGTCGACCAGGTCGATGAGAGCAAGGTTGAAGAGAACTGGGCTCAGCACTCCACCCTGGGGGACTCCGCGCGAATTTCGGTGTAAGGACGTTGGTCCGTCCGCACTCAGGACAAAAAACGACCTCTCTGATAAATAGCTGCCTATCCAGCTGAACGTGCGGCCTCCGATCTCAGCATCTTCCATTGCGTCCAAAATGGCCTGATGCGTTGCGTTGTAGTACTTGCCCTTGATATCCAAAAACAATGCCACGGTCAATCTCTTCAATCTTTTTCTGTGTTGCACCGACGTTACAAGGTAAACCACGTTGTCGATAGAATAGCGGCCCCGTCGCAACCCAGACATGAATGAGGGTTGTATAAATCTTATATCGCTGCAAGTACCATTCTACGCGTGTGAGCAGCATTCTTTCCATGACTGCCGACGCAGCTGGCGAGTGCAATGGGACGGTAGGATGAAAGGTCGAGCGGTGATTTCCCCGGTTTGAGAAGTGGAACCAGACGACTGATCTTCCAGTCATGAGGAACTATGCCAGCAGTCCATGACTTGTTATAAGTGTCCAAAAGAGCCCGTCGAGCGTCTTGGCCAAGGTTGGCAAGAGCGGAGTACGTCACACCATCGGGCCCTGGTGATGATGTCATTCTATACATCAAGCCAGCGCAGCATCAAGTTCTTCCATGGAGAATAGTACGTCTATCCGAGAATCCCGTGAGGGTGGAACATTGCAGTGCAGTGTTGCAGTGCAGCGTTGCGCCTGGATTCGCAGGGCCTGTTATTTCTGCGCAGAAATCTTCGGCTACCTCAATCACACTGCGCCTTTGGTGGAGCGCTACGGATTTGAACGGGTAGCGCTGTGTGACATTCCGTGTGTGATACGAGGATCCACGTTCGACGGCGCGGCGTAGACGGGGAACCGTGACAGCGGCATCATCAATTGCCCAGCCATGCTCTTTGAGTGACGACCGGAAAAACCGGTCCCGCCGCCGCCCCGAGGAAACAGGCTTTGTCCTCCCCAATTTCCGGTTGCATTCCAGGACAGGGGAGCTGTCAGCGGGCCAGAGCGCGCCGTACCACAGCCGACGCTATGCGAAACCGCGAAGACGACATTCTTTCCCTCCCCCCCCTTTGTCGTGGGCTATCGCCGGGAAGGCACCCACAGCTTCCCAGAAGGGCCGCGACGGACACCTGTCATGGCGGACAGGCAGTACTCGCCAAGAATGTGGAAAGACAGGCGCTAGTGAATTAGCTCCGAAGAGAGAGCCTGTGTATACTCTCACTTGAGAGAGAGTGGTGGCGTTTTTGTTGTTTATTTAGTTTGTATTGTTAACAGACTCTGGGGTCGAGGCTAAGCCCAGCCCAAGGGGTGGTCCCCATCTCGCATGTTATTTTGGATTGGAGAATTGATGCTTTGGGCGGGCCACTGGAAATGACCGCCCTTAGTCCTTTGTTAATCAAGTGCTTAAAAGCGCATGTAAACGGATGCAGTTCAGTCTGAGCTGGGGCTCCATGCTTGGCATGTGATGTGATGCTGCTTAGGCACTGGCCTGCCCGGTCGATGAGTGAAGTGGTGCAAAGTTTGTTCTTTTGTAGATTCAGTTCTGCTTTTTCCAGTTTGGCTCTCTGTATATGTATGTTGTAAAATTGTGCTCTGCTGTCATATCATCTACAAGCTCGCCTCCTGTTCATCTTCCGGGCCGGGCGACACTGGAGGAAGGGTTTGTGAACCATCCTCGAAGAAACGGACGACTATTGAAATTCTACTGCAAGCACGCTCAGGACGACATCGTTCGCCAAGAGGGCCTTCAGCGCCGAAGCCCGTCGGCGTGCAGCTTCTGCCAGCAACCGCTCGAGCCCAACTCCGGAGCCACTCCATCGCCCCCATGAAGTCGTCGGCACGTAAGCTCGGACGCCCTAGCCTCTGATGTATAACCTTAATCATGTGTAATTATTGAATATACCTGTTTGTTTAAACTGAGCCATACGGTGTCTCTTTGCCTCTCCGTCCCGTGTGGACCTGCGCATTATAGGGGTCATCACACTGGTGTCAGAAGTGGGGTCTCAAAAGCAAATGTCCTCTGAATGCTGTGACATTCATGACTTCAAAATTGTAATCAAAAGGGAATCACGGGACTGATTGTGGGACTTTTACCCCCATTTGAGAGGCTTGAGGCACTGGAGGGCTTGAAAAAAAAAATATGACTGTATCTGAGGGAGCTCCCACTCCACAGCCGTCGCTCGGAGCAAGCATGCTGGCATTAGGAAGCGTCATTCCGACGTTTACGGGAGATAAGACAGGGGTTCCAATCTGCGATTTCTTTTCCATGCTAGAAGAGATTGGGAAAATGGGGGGATGGTCCGATGCTCAAATGCTGGGAATGGCGAGGTGTAAGATGGCAGGAGCTGCTCATGATTTTGCATGGCGAGACGAAAAAGTAAAATCCACAAAATCATTTGCGGAATTTAAGAAGCTCGCGTTTGAGCATTTTGACACTGAACCACGTCACGTGCGAGTACAGAGGTTCCGTGACGCCGGACAGATGGTAGGGGAGGACGTGCGAACGTTTGCGTCGCGGCTTCAGCGCTTAGCGCGCGATACGTTAAGCAGGGAGGAGGAAGGAGACCAGCTTAAGAAGAAATACGCGGAGGATATACTTAAAGAGGAAATGACCGCTTTGTTCGTGGCTGGTCTGCAAGACCCCGTGCGCCGGTTCGTGCTCTCGCGCAAGCCGAGCAATTTCGACCAAGCCGTGGAGGCCGCATTGGATGAGGAACAAAATGAGGCGTTAACGACAGCCGCAGCGAGAGTACGCGTCATAGAGAGAGCGGTGCTCAACCCTGAGGTTGCTCTCTTGACAGAGCGGTTAGATCGCTTAGAACAGCTGCTATCTCAGCAGGTAGAATGCCAGGTTGAAGCGCGCGCTCAACAGCGCCCATTCGCTGGAAACCGGAGACCGCCACAAAGCTACAGGCGCGGTATGCGAGATTTTGAAGAAATCGTATGCTTCGCTTGCCAGGGTCGCGGACACATCGCCAGGTTCTGCCAAAACGTGCGCCGTGGGGAGCCACAAAGAGAAGCAGGCGAGACACGCCCTAAGCAAGCCTACAGCGGGGCTCCAGATACCGAGTCAAAAAACTAGTTAGTCCTCCCCAGCCTGAGGAGCGTGGGGAGGAAGCAGTAGATGATGAGGTGGTGGTAGTTTGTGTGGCTGACGAGGCATGCCCTGTTGTGCGTTGCAAGTTAAATGGTTGTTGCATGGAATTGTTGATAGATACGGGGTCAAAGGTGACATTGCTTAAGGAGAGCAGTTTTAACACGCTTCGAAGGAAGGGGGACCGCGAGGTGTTGGAAGCGTCTGGTGGTATGGCAACCAAATTTGTAGGCATAACGGGGGATCCTCTTGGCATAAGTGGACTCTACCGGTTACACTTCTCTCTCGGCGGAATTGCATTGGAGCACCCCTGCTACGTATGCCCGGACACGGTGTCTCTGCCAAACGGAGTGTCAGGTATATTAGGGCAGGATTTTTTGAGAAAAGGGAAGGTAGTAGTCTCATTCTCTGAGGAAGAGGTTAATGCGGGCGGCTCAAAAGTTCCGTTTTTGAACAGGAGAGGGGCTGAGATTCGCATTACCGATATTGACACCCGTCAAACAGTGGGATCATTGGAGAAGGTATATTCGCGGGTTGCCGTCCGGCTGGTCGAGGAGGCGGTCGTCCTTCCTTGGTCGGAGCACATTTTGTACGCGTTTGTGCCTTCAGATGTAGAGAGCGGCGCCGTGGGAGTGCTTGAGCCGGTCGACTCTCTCAGCAATGGCCTGAAGGCAGCCGCGTGCCTCGTGACAGTTAATGACGCCCACAGAGTGCCCCTACGGGTGGTTAACTGTAGCCAGCAGCCACTGAGCCTTCCCAAGAACAAAACATTGGCTTTCTTCACCTCTGCGATAGAGCAACGTGAGCCCACCGATACGGTACTCGCAACTGTAGAGCATGCTAGTCCTTCGGCTGCTCCAAAGGTGTCGTTCGATCTTTCTCACGTAAAATCCAGGGAGAGGGAGGCTCTGGCTGGTTTGCTGAACGACTACTCGGAGGTATTCGCCGCGTCCAACCTGGATTTGGGCTGCTGTGGCGTTATAAAGCACAGGATAGAAACCGGCACTTCATCGCCCGTTTACCAGCGTGCGTACAGGATTCCTTACTCTCAACGTGAGGAGATGGAGCGGCAGGTGCAGGACCTGATTGATCGCGGCATTGTCGAACACTCAAAGTCACCCTGGGGAGCACCAGCACTATTGGTGGAAAAGCCAGATGGCTCGTATCGATTGGTAGTGGACTACCGCAAACTAAATGCCGTAACTCGCATCGATCCATACCCCATCCCCAATATACAGGAGACGCTTTCTCAGCTGGGCTCTGCCAGGTACTTCACGGTAGTGGACATGGCGGCGGGATTCTGGCAGATAGCAATGGATCCGGCAGATGCCGAGAAAACGGCATTCAACACGCCCTCAGGGCACTATGAATGGAAAAGAATGCCGATGGGTCTGGCCAACAGCCCTGCTGTCTGGCAGAGAACCGCTGATGTTATCCTGGCAGGTCTTCTGGGGAGGCTGTGCTTCGTGTATATGGATGACATTATCATATACAGTGGCAGTTTTGATAACCATTTGCGCGATATTGAGCAGGTTTTGGTGCGACTAAGAGCAGCGGGTCTCAAACTGAAGCCCTCTAAGTGCCAATTCCTCAAAAACGAGGTGAAATACCTCGGGCACGTTGTTTCAGCTGACGGCGTGCGACCGGACCCTGAGAAACTAAGGTGTGTCTCGGATTTTCCATCCCCGACTAGCGTCCGCCAGGTCCGGCAGTTTCTCGGCCTGATCGGTTACTACCGAAGGCACATAGAGGAGTTCGCCAAGCTCGCTAAGCCGCTCACCGCCTTAACAGCCAAAAATGTCGCCTTTCGTTGGGACGAAAACGCGGAGAATGCTTTTGGGGCCCTGAAAAGGAAGCTAATGAGTGCACCGCTGTTACGCCACCCGGATTTTAGTTTGCCCTTCGTTATGGCCACAGATGCGTCAAAGTTCGCAGTTGGTGCCGTGCTATCTCAGGTTATCGAGGGCAAAGAACATCCCGTTGCTTTTGCTAGCCGACAGTTGAGCCCCACAGAGCAAAAGTACGGAGCTACGGAAAGGGAGTGCCTCGCCGTTGTCTGGGCAGTAAAGCACTTCAGATGCTACCTTTACGGCCGCAAATTCAAGCTAGTCACAGACTGCCATCCTCTGAAATGGGTGATGAGTGTCAGGGACCCTAGCTCGCGACTCGCTAGATGGAATCTACACCTGCAGGAATACTGCTTTGAAGTTGAGCACAAGTCAGGAAAGACACATCTGAACGCTGATGCACTCAGCCGCACAGCTGCCGTGGCAGCTATAGAAGAGTTTGTCCCCGTAGTCGACCCCGCCGAATTACGCACAGAGCAGTGCAAAGATCCTGACCTGAAGCGAATAATCGAAAGCTTAAAGGGCGCACCGTCTCATCCCGAACAGCTAGGTTATTTCATTGACAAAGACGGCACCCTGTGTCGGCGCACGAGGCCAACCAGGAAAGGGAGACCAGAGAAAACCGCTTGGGAGAGAGTCGTCATACCTCGGTCGTGGACAGAAAGGGTTCTTCGCGCGTTTCACGATGCGCCATGCGCCGGTCATTTTGGCGTAGCGAAGACACGCAGGCGTGTGGAGCGTTTGTACTTTTGGAGTGGCATGCGACAGGATGTTAGAGACTACTGTGCGAAGTGTCATTCCTGTCTCGAAAGAAAAACACCCAAGGGACGAAGACCAGCTCCAATTCAGCCGTTCCCTGAGGTTTCGGCTCCCTTCGAGCGGACAGGTATGGACATAATGGGCCCATTGCCCACGACCACTTCCGGAAACAAGTACATTTTAGTATTTGTCGACCACCTTTCAAAATACGCGGAAGCGGTAGCACTCCCAGATCAGAAGGCAGACACGGTTGCAAGAGCATTTGTCGAACAGATCGTGCTCCGACATGGACCCCCGAGGCAACTCTTGACAGATCGGGGAACGAACTTCGTGTCGCAGCTAATGAGGAGAGTTTGCGAGCTGCTTAAGATCGCTAAGAAGCAGACAACACCGTACCATCCGGCTTGCAACGGCGCGGTGGAGCGACTGAACCAAACCGTGGCCGGGTTCCTGTCGCATTTTGTTTCGCGCGACCAGCGGGACTGGGACTTGTGGCTCCCGTATGCAATGTTTGCCTACAATTCCGCAGCACACGAGAGCACGGGCGAATCGCCATTCTTTCTTCTCTACGGCCGAGACCCGGACCAGCCTAGTGAAGTGCCAGAGGGCCCCCGTCGTGTCCCATACGCTTCACTGGACGACTATAAGGTTGAGCTAGAATCGCGCTTGCAAGTGGCGAGGGACATCGCAAAGGAGTCCTTAAAGAAAGCGGCGAAGCGCAGGAAGGAGGTGCACGATCGCAGTGCTAGAGACGCGCCGTTTGATGTGGGGGACAGCGTGTACATTGAAAACTGCCAAAGGCAGATTGGGCTAGCTCGTAAGTTCCAGACGAAGTGGAGAGGACCGTGCGAGGTTGTCGAGAAGCTTTCTCCGGTAAACTTCAGAGTCCGAGACGTGAACCGGCGTTTGATAAGGATACACGCAAATCGCCTCAAGTCGGCACCGGTTCAGTATTCACGAAATGAGGAAAGGGAAAGCGCGGATTTTGATGGGGACAGAAGTGAAGCGGAGCGCGCAGATAGTTCGCAAGAAACGCCCTCTCCTGCATTTGTTCGGCAGGCGCCCGAGGTGACGGCCGGAATGCCACCGGATTTACTTCATGCATTGCTAGAAGAAGAAGCGCGCGAGGTTGCCGCGCAGATAACGCCAGGAGAGGCTCCTGCCACGAGCCCTCGCAAGTCCCAAAGCAGACAAAGGGGCACAGACTTATTTAGTATGACTCATGAAGGCCGATATCCGCTGCGAAATCGGAAAGCTAAGTCGGACTAATGGCGTAAACAGAGCGGAGTTGTGAACTGGTTAGAATTGTGTAATGCCGCAGCTCATAACATTGCTATGTGCTTATGTGTTAAGTTATCGGAGTTGGTAGTTAAACCTTTCTGTCATTAAGTAACACCTGCACAGGAGAGCATGCGGAGCGCATGCAGAACCTGCCCTACTTCCTTTCGTTATCTATATTTTTGTCTGTGCCGTGATCGTGCTAGAAGTGGGAGCTCCTTTGTAACTGTGGTAAATTTATTTTCGTCCAGTTTGGACTAGAAAGGAGAGGCTTGGGTGCTGAGTTTCATGTTTATCTGTAAAAGAAGATCAGTGCTGCCCCTGGAGACGCCAGTATTGACAGCGGAGGCATATGGTGTTGTGCAGTGGTGTTGAGTGCAGCGAAAAGTGTTTTGTCGGACGCACTGTGCGAGGCGATTCAGAAAGACAAGGGGAGCTGCGTGGACTCAAATGTTCGGAGAACATTCTTCTGGAGGGTGAGCGAGTGTGACATTCCGTGTGTGATACGAGGATCCACGTTCGACGGCGCGGCGTAGACGGGGAACCGTGACAGCGGCATCATCAATTGCCCAGCCATGCTCTTTGAGTGACGACCGGAAAAACCGGTCCCGCCGCCGCCCCGGGGAAACAGGCTTTGTCCTCCCCAATTTCCGGTTGCATTCCAGGACAGGGGAGCTGTCAGCGGGCCAGAGCGCGCCGTACCACAGCCGACGCTATGCGAAACCGCGAAGACGACATTCTTTCCCTCCCCCCCTTTGTCGTGGGCTATCGCCGGGAAGGCACCCACAGCTTCCCAGAAGGGCCGCGACGGACACCTGTCATGGCGGACAGGCAGTACTCGCCAAGAATGTGGAAAGACAGGCGCTAGTGAATTAGCTCCGAAGAGAGAGCCTGTGTATACTCTCACTTGAGAGAGAGTGGTGGCGTTTTTGTTGTTTATTTAGTTTGTATTGTTAACAGACTCTGGGGTCGAGGCTAAGCCCAGCCCAAGGGGTGGTCCCCATCTCGCATGTTATTTTGGATTGGAGAATTGATGCTTTGGGCGGGCCACTGGAAATGACCGCCCTTAGTCCTTTGTTAATCAAGTGCTTAAAAGCGCATGTAAACGGATGCAGTTCAGTCTGAGCTGGGGCTCCATGCTTGGCATGTGATGTGATGCTGCTTAGGCACTGGCCTGCCCGGTCGATGAGTGAAGTGGTGCAAAGTTTGTTCTTTTGTAGATTCAGTTCTGCTTTTTCCAGTTTGGCTCTCTGTATATGTATGTTGTAAAATTGTGCTCTGCTGTCATCATCTACAAGCTCGCCTCCTGTTCATCTTCCGGGCCGGGCGACACTGGAGGAAGGGTTTGTGAACCATCCTCGAAGAAACGGACGACTATTGAAATTCTACTGCAAGCACGCTCAGGACGACATCGTTCGCCAAGAGGGCCTTCAGCGCCGAAGCCCGTCGGCGTGCAGCTTCTGCCAGCAACCGCTCGAGCCCAACTCCGGAGCCACTCCATCGCCCCCATGAAGTCGTCGGCACGTAAGCTCGGACGCCCTAGCCTCTGATGTATAACCTTAATCATGTGTAATTATTGAATATACCTGTTTGTTTAAACTGAGCCATACGGTGTCTCTTTGCCTCTCCGTCCCGTGTGGACCTGCGCATTATAGGGGTCATCACACGCGCTGTTGGGGGGACGTGCGAAGACCCCGAATTACACTCCAAACACGTGACACAGGCTTCTGTGGCTCAAGTGTTTGGCAAAATGTCCTCCAGCGTTGTGTTTGCAGTGCCTGAATTCTGCGCTGAATCTTCTTCTGTATGCGCCTAGCATCTCTTAGGTCTAGGCGCGACTTTGTGCGTCGGTATCGGCGCTCTACCCTGCGCCGTTGTGCTCGCAGTCGCTGCAATTCGGAGTCAAAATCGGTGTAATTAGCGACACGGTTAAATGGGCAGGTGGCGAGTTCCATGGACTCTTTAATTTTTTGTTCAAGACCGATAGAGAAGCCCTCTGTGCGAGCAGCCTCCATAAGTAATTTAAAAACTCTCCAGTCAATGCGCTGCCTACACGTGGCTGGGGAAAATGTGGAATGGCCGGTAATAATCAGATAGGTTGGGATATGGTCGCTGCCATAGGTTTCTACATCTGAAAACCACTGGACGCTTTTGGTAAGGCACTGTGAAACGAAAGTCATGTCCAAGCAGCTGCTATAAGTCACCCCTCGAATATAGGTCGGGCTTCCGTCATTAAGGCACTGGAGGTCATGGTCAGAGGCGAAGGACACAAGCTGTCTTCCCCTAACGTCCATCCTAATGCCTCCCCAGATGGTGTGATGAGCATTGAAGTCACCCATAATGACCCACGAGGCAGGCGTAGCTTCCATTAAACCACTCAATCTTCTGGCGTCGAAACGACTTGATGGTGCCAAGTACACCGCCAGTAGCGTAAACGTCAGGTCTCGGCTCTTCACTGTCAGGCAAACGTACTGATTGTCTTCGTTCGGAGGAACTGAATGTTGCACATATGTAAGTTCACATCAAATGTAGACGATGACTTTGCCGGATCTGTTGCGCGTGGGTGATGCAAATGCCTCGTAACCGGATATTCGCAAAATTGCCGGGGTCTTCGGTTCACAAATCCCAAGAATGGGGAAGTGATTCTCGTAGACGTAGTGCCGTAAATCGGAAATCCGGGACTGAAGTTCACGAGCATTCCATTGGAAAATGAAAGCTTGCTTGACTTTCTTTTGAAAAGACAGGTCCCAAGGAGCCATCATTCCTTCTATTGTAGAGCCTATGTAGCGCGTCCAGCACTTGTAGTGCGCTATTTGCTGCTGGCGTGCGTAGGCTGGAAAGCAGAGCACGCATGGCATTCATTAGTGACGTTAGCATTGCAATCACTTGCATATCTAGGCCATGGCCTTGATCGTGCCTGTTGGCTGGATCAGTCGTAGGCGCTGCACACTGCCCTGAGTGCGCCAACATCCCTGACACAGTAGGCGTAGAAGGCTTTGGCAGTGGTGGCCAAGTTGCATCTGAGGCAGCAGGTCCAGCCTCCCCAAGCGCCGGGCTCCCTTGATTTGGTACGGTTTTTGGGGGAGGCGGATAAGCTGCAGTTGCGTTTGGGGCATTCTTCTTAAATGTGACTGCTTTCTTTGACGACCTTCGGCGGCGCGAACGACGTCGTCGCACCTTTGCGGCGGCTTCTTTGTGCGTAGAAAGGTCTCGCACCATTTGCTTCAGTACCCCCCGCTCGGTCTTTAGACGGGGGAAGTCTTTCGAGGAAGAGTCATGAGGGCCGTGGCAGTTGGCGCACTTCAAGGTAGTCGCGCGGCAAACGTCACTGCTGTGTGACTCGAAGCATCGCGGGTACACGATGGAGTTGATGCAGACGCCGCTCACGTGCCCGATCCTCATGCACCTCCTGGGCCCGAATTACGGAACTCGCTCTAAAGTAGTAGAGCGTTACGTCAAAATGACGACAGCATGACGACAAGGCGAGACGTCAACGCGTGACGGAACGCGGAATCAACCAATGGCTAGTAGGGTGCCGTCCCGGAAGAGTTTATTTGCACGACAAGAGGCCAATTTGCACGGCAAGGGGCCGTATGCTAACTTTTTATAAGAACACGCTGTGAATAAAATAAACATTGTTTTATTCTTTCATAAAAGTGTATTTCACTCTCACTGCCATGGAGTAAAACGAGAAGGACATTCACTTTTGCAAATAACTGCTTTCGTGGGTAAGTTTTGTTGCCATGAGGGCGCGCTGGCAGATGTAAACACTAAACATGGCGGCCTTCTAAAAAACAGCTGATCCCACGGCTAGTTCCTGCTTTTTTACGCGTCGTCTGAAATCAAGGTTCCATTTGGTTGTCCAAAGTGAGCGGATAACAATTATCGAAGCCAGTGAAGGTCACGGGCCTCCAGAAAGGAACCTGCACGAAACGTCGGGCCCGAAAATCGACGAAGACAACTTGAGGTAAGCCTGTGTTATTGGTTTAAAGATGCCACATGCCAAGCATATGATTTGGGTTCTGTTTCTTTCACTTTAGCAAATACAAGGCGTCCACGAAGCACGGCTTGTTGGATAAAATCAACTTTTTTGGCTTCATAAACGTCTGGCACAAATGATTCAGTTGGGAAGGAGCAAGAACCAAGCAAGGCGGTGGGGCGCACGCTAACAACCTTGCTCGTTTTCGGTCGTTCTTGGCTGTGCTATAAGTTGCTGCAGCGCAGCACACGCATATGTTCCTGTAAAAACATATTAGCCCGAACTCAGAGCAAAGGTTTTTCCCTGTTATTCCCTGCTTTCGAAAAGCGGAGCAGAAACTATTGCCTGTTTGTTTTCCCCGCTGTGTTCGCTGCTGCAATTCTCTAAGCGGGAATTATAGTCTCGATATGGCGCCAACACGAAGAATGCCAAGCGAGCAAGAGCTTATCATAATAGAGTTTATGGAGAGCCATCCGCTCTTGGCTCGGGCTTCTGCCGACCTAACAAACTCATACACAGCTGTTGAAAAGCGCGAGCTGTGGATCCAGCATGCGTCGATTCTCAACAACAAGGGGTCGGCCGTTTAAAAACTTGATGTCTGTGCCTTGCGCCTTGCTAGCACTGTTTATTCCATCTGTGGTGTATTTTA
>JARKHS020026632.1:0-32308 GCA_030143305.2 Amblyomma americanum | reverse complement strand
GGAAATTTTCGAATACCGAATCGAATATCGCCATATTCGATATGATGAACGAACCAGATAGTGCACGTTCAAAATTATTAGAAACGAATCGAATTTTATTTCAAATTCTGGGACAGTTTTCAAATAATTGGCTCAAAAGTTCGAATAAGGTACGCTGTTGTTTTCCTTGACGACTGTTACAAAAAACAAGGTCCACACTGAAGCTGCAGGCTCAGCATGCTGCCGCGATTGGTCCGTGCAGGTGCTCAGGCAGGTTTTGCAAACTACGCTTTGATGCCCGATCTCAGAGGCCATGGCTGATGCGTCACCCTTCCCCCTCTCACCTGCTGAGATGTGGTTCTAGTTAGTTCGCTGTTGTCATCAGTAGCGAATGGTAGTTTTTCAATGTGCATGACATGACCGTCATAGGGTTCATTTGTCGTTACTAAGTGTTACGTACCCCCTAGCTGAGATCAGTACGTGTTGCGTCTTTTGACAGCTAGAGCTTGCAGCTGACACTTCGCTGCCCCTTACGGGTTTTCGCTTAGTGCGAATATTCGGAATAGTCGCGAATATTCGTATCGTATCACTATTTAAATCATATTCGATTCGGATTTTAGCTGCACTATTCGTGTTCGATTGGGTTTTGAAGAGGTACTATTCGCAAATCCCTAGTTATGAGTAGTCCCGCGCAGCGGATATGAGTACACATTTCAGTCTAGCATTTTTCTAAAACATGGCAGACAGGTAATCGCTTCGGGACCAGGTGAACCAACCGGCAGAAAGGTATTTCTCGAGGTGTCTTTGCCCTCTGACGTCATCCACTGGTTACCTTAAGCGAGCCTTGACAAGAAAAGCCCTGGAAGAAGGACAGCCGTGAGAGACAGCTCGTTAGGGCCAAAGCGCAGAGAGTTGGCAGGAAACACATAGCTCGTGCAGTGTATTTGAACGGCAGAAAGAAAAAAAAACTGCTCACAGATGGGGTAGCAGTAAAGCATTTCCAGGAACGCGACTTCGTCTGAATATGACATGATCTTTTGTCGATGCGTTATAGCTGCGTATAACTATAGGATACGTGTTTGTGGAGTCTCAACTTCTCGACTCAAGTGAACGTGCTCGCAGGGCATTGCCATTCTTCTAACCGATTCGAGCAGAATTTTCTCTCTGTACAGGGGAGTAATATAACCGCCCGAAATGAATTTGAAACATGTAAGGAGAGCGTGCTTTTTCTTTCCTTTGTTCTTCCCATATATATATAAAGCGTAGTTTTCGTCCAACATTAACCCTAATTACTCCATGTTTGCGCAAAGGCCGAAAAGGAAGGCATAATTAGGGGAGAAGAAGGGAAACCCGAATGTACGCGTAGCGCATATGTGCGCTTACGAAGGCAGCCGTTAGCCCGCCCCGCCACGCGCACTTACGAGATAAAGCGCGTATTATGTTAGGCCATTTGCTTAAAAGCTCTATAGCAGAGATAAGAGCTCGGATACAAGCGCGCTTCTGGCGTGGAAGGCACGCCCGCTTTTGCCGCGCACTAAAAACCTGCCCATATTAAGTTACGCTGGAGATGGTGGAGACTGAGGTGAAGGGGGACACACACGCACGCACGCTACACGCGTGCACGCATATAGAAAGAGAGACGCGAGCACGCATACGAGAGGAGGTTCGCAGTAGTGACGTGCAGGAGACGTCGGAAGAGCGTCGTCCCGACGTCGGGCCCCCATCAAGGTTGCAGCGCAGCCTCGTCTGCCGGGTCAAGTGACTCGGGCGGCGCTCGTTAGGCCACGAGCGCGCTCATCTGAAATTCGCGCAGTTGGGCTGATCAGGTTGCTCGCGCTTGGCGTCTCGCCCGCCCGCCGACGGGCCGCTTCGGGGGAGTCTGTGAAGGCAGGCGGGTGCGTACATTGCATACATACGTAGATTAGGGGGAGCACAAACGGCATGGACGCTTCGAGTAATCGCGGAATTGGTTGGTTGAGGCGTATGCAAAGTGGCCGTGGCCCGGCGGAAAGTGGTAAACAGCCACCTTCCAATTCCTTTCGCTGTTCCATGGCCAGATTACTGCGGAGCAAGGCCTTTTAGAGCCGTTGTCCCTGGCTCCTCGACGGTGACGAATGTTGAGAACATGGACTTCGCGTGTCTTTAACGACAATCACTTTTGTTTTCGTAGGTGTATAGTAAGAAAGCCAAAGTAATTAAGCCTTTGAGGTACTAATAAATAAATAGAAAGCCTGCACGTCCTCGCATCTTAAAATTGTGTCATGTCCGCCATAGTCTGTTAATCGCAAAAGTCACATTTAATCCTTCTTTTTATATGTCGTACTTGTCAAAAAAAGAGAACAGAGAGCTATTACGAGACAGGGAGAAAGCAGTGCAAGATGGAGTTTACGACACCCCAGCTAAACCAAGAAGAGGAGATGGACATGGGTGGGATAGAAGGACCATAGAGTTGCACTGGAGGGCCTAACCAGGGCGGATACCCTTGCCCTTAAAATAAACTGTTGCAACACCTTTAAGGAAATAGTAATCTTCACCTCACACCTCCCTCAGGAAGTGCATTTCAGGTCAACCGTGTCCTTCCTGCCTTTCCTTCGGAGACATCTTAGTCATGTATCTTTCTCTCAGCCTTCTCCAGGCCAAGAGATGCATGGGCTGGCAACGCGTTGCTGCATCAAGATATTTTTTGCGCTGTCACAAGTGCAAAATAAATTTAATTCAATGAACTAAGTAAAAACCTTTGGTGAAATAATGTTACGCTCACATCGTTTACGCATTTGGAGATTATGCAGCAGTTCACAGCTTTTATTTAGGTGTGAGGAAGAACGGTCACTGGAAAGGTAGATTTTTGAAGGCCAAAGGCTCTGATCTCATGATGTACGCGTTTGTGGAAGCCTCCGGATTAATTTCGACTACGTGAAGTTTCTTCGTGTGCCCCATTATCTCGGCAGAAGGCATTTTCGCATTCAGTCTCCATGGAAATGCAGCTGCTACTGCAGGGACAGCGATTTTGAGATAGCAGCCGCCTGCCGCAGCCGCTGAGCTACTGCCTTCTCTTCAATGTGCACTTTCCATTATCGTCGACAAAGTATTCAGTTGTGGTTCAGTGCACTGTGTAGTTTTCTTTTGTTGACCTGAAAATACAAGGAAAACACATTGATTAATGAAGAGAGCCGGGTGGATTGGTGAAGATTCATCACACAACAGCGCCGAAAAATACGAACGTGTTCTTTCTAGACGTTTTTATATGATTAATGTCAGGAAAGGTTGATGCCTGATGTCGGCACCAACAGCTTTTTGTCGCAGAAGCAGACAAAAACGCTTAAGCGCTTACATATCATTTAGGAAGACGCAAACATAATTAATACACACAATGTATACTGTGTACAACTCGCAGTACAACGCAACGCAGTACAACGAAGCGCAATAGAATGAAATACAATGTCATACAGCACAATGAAACGCAATACAATACAATGCAACACGATAACACGCAACTCCCAAGAGGTAACGATGAAAGAGGAGCAGGCCAAACGACAGAACACACGCTGTAGCAACAGAAATTAACCATAGAAAGCATCACAAACATGTTGAATATATACAAGCAGCCGTGCCACTTAACGCTCAGTAAAATTTAGCGATGATCTGTAAACATCTTGGGCATTTCAGTTACCCAGAAATGGTAAAAAGAACTGATACTGTAGGAAACGTAGTAGTTGCCAGTAATGGGGACTAAACATTTCCAAAGCACTGACTGCGAGTTCTTGAAAGGAGTGCGTTGGTAATTGGCCCGAAAACCTTGTCAGGATGTAAGGCCTTCAGTGAAGTGTAGTTCAGTATTACACTATTCGGCATCTAAGGATATTGAGCTGCGGGCAAGGGATAATGGTCAGCATCTAAACGGCCGAACACACGTGCACTGTGGACTATCAGCGCAACCAGTCATCTGCGCAAAGTTTCCAGGAGGTAATGGCGAGGTAATTTAAGTAAGCGGGTAATAAAGATCGAGGCTCTCTAATATATGGGCTCTACCACCCCCGTTGTATTCCGCTCATCCGAACACTGTTATTAAAAAAACGCAAGAAGCGATGATGAGGCATGACAATGTTGTAGACTTTCCAGCCAAGTCTACAGCACAATTGTTTTCCTTCTTGGAACAAATCAACTGCCGCTAATGATTGCTGGGAGGCGGGTGTGCTGCGTAAATTTATGATAGACGCTGCCGCCGGTTTCTAGTATGTCTCCGAGTATGGTAAGGCGTCCAAAACAGACAGACGGACGGACGGACGGACGGACGGACGGACGGACGGACGGACAGACAGACAGACAGACAGACAGACAGACAGACAGACGGACGGACGGACGGACGGACGGACGACGACGGACAGACGGACAGACGGACGGACAGACGGATGGTCAGACGGATGGTCAGACGGACAGACAAACAGGCAGACAGACAGACAGACAGACAGACAGACAGACAGACGGACGGACGGACGGACGGACGGACGGACGGACGGACGGACGGACGGACGGACGGACGGACAGACAGACAGACAGACAGACAGACAGACAGACAGACAGACGGAGGACGGACGCAGACAGACATGACGAAGCAAGCAAGCAAGCAAGCAAGCAAGCAAGCAAGCAAGCAAGCAAGCAAGCAAGCAAGCAAGGAAAACGAAGATTCCTCGTTCAATCGCTGGCGACGGAGCTTGCTCCTGCATACAGTGCAATATGTGTGCAGGCATCATTTACACAACGCAAATCCTTTTCTGATGTAAAAGAAGCTTGATCGAGAGCGGAGGAGGATCCAATTGTGCCCAAGACGACAGCCACAAGACGTAAGCAGTGCGGGGTACCGAAACGATTGTCCCAACTATGCCACGCTTACTTAGGGCGTTTCGTTTTCGGGTTTTTTTTATCTCCGGAACCCGCCGCGGTGGCTCAGTGGTTAGAGCGCCCGACTACTGATCAGGAGTTCCCGGGTTCGAACCCGACCGCGGCGGCTGCGTTTTTATGGAGGAAAAACGCTAAGGCGCCCGTGTGCTTTGCGATGTCAGTGCACGTTAAAGATCCCAGGTGGTCGAAATTATCCCGGAGCCCTCCACTACGGCAGCTCTTTCTTCCTTTCTTCTTTCGCTCCCTCCTTTATCCCTTCCCTTACGGTGCGGTTCAGGTGTCCAACGATATATGTGACAGATACTGCGCCATTTCCTTTCTCCAAAAAAACCAATTATAATTATTATATTACCTCCGAAACGCGGGGGATAAAAATCGGGTTCTATTTTTCTTAGATCAAATTCGGATAGAAAACGGGTAGTTAAAGTAAGCTTCCATAACTGAAATTTTTTTTAATGCGAAGGCATTTCTTGCCTCATGAGTGGCGTGGACAGGATGTGTCACCACGGGCTGTGGGCAGGAAGTGTGGATAGAGCGTGTCTTCCGCATGAGCTGTCGATCGTCCCAGAGACCATGTTTTTCGCTTCATAACAGCGGCAACCAGTAATTTTCAGTGCGGACATCATGAGATTGAATCAATCGAGGGCCGGGGAAATTTTTAACTTAAATTTTCTCAGCCATAAATCGGTTCTTTGCTGCCGGGAAAACGTTAAAACATCCAGAAATATCCAGATCTCCTGTTTTTGCGTAGGAAAATGGTCGGCTGGAGTTATCCTCAATGTCCACAAGAAGTCTGCTCGGTAAAACAGTAAAACACTTATCGGGGAATGTTGGTGCACAGCTTGTAAGTTTTCGGATATGTTTTAGTTTCCGCTGAATCATGCACCTCCTCTCTTTTGTCGCCTTCGGGATCTTGCGCATGAGCAGTCATCTGTTGTTTCCACCCTCCCGCAGGCTATTATAAGCAGCTCTTTCTGAAGTGAATTAAGTGTTGCAAGCAGCTTATGTCCCGTCGTTCTTCTATTCTCTGTGCTGTCTTTGCGGCGCATCAGTTCTAGAAGTCTACTCGGGCGAAAGAATTGAGTAGAGCTGAGTTTTACCCAAAATGTATAGTCCTGCGTGCCAAAAGGAAAACAAAGACGTAGAGGGCGTATACAGATAGATAGATAAAGAGGAGGCGGGAAAGCAGGGATGTTAACCAGAAAGGGGTTCCGGTTGGCTACCCTGCACTGGGGAAGAGGGATTAGGGGGCCAAAAGGAGGAAGAGAGAAGGGGAAAAAGGCATAACACACACACGCACAACGCTGTCACAATTTGTCACTCAATCCAGTAGAGGGCGTATATAGTTCCCACTAAATAGGCCACGTCCTGCGCCCGGAAAACGCGGCCACACCTGCAACCAGGTGGAAGAAACGAAGCGATAGGAGAAGCAGAAAGAAGCGACTGCTCAAATTTTGCACGGCGCCAAGTTTTTGCAAGGGCGAGGCCTCTAGGGCGACAACAATGTCGTAAATAACATGCAATATTACTGAAACGGTGGAACAGTGCAAAAGCGTTAAATATTTGGCGTAATGAACGCCGGTAAGCGCGTGGTTTATGAAACGGGGCATAATGGACCTTTGTAGACCTTTGCCCCTCCCTGCTGCTTGCAGGAGAAAAATATGAAGACATTAACAAAAAAAAAAAGTTTGCCCACGGCATTCCGGTCGAGGCTAATTTCGGGGAGTGGGGTGGCTCTGTACAGCCGTTATAAAGACGCTGCTACCTGGGTTTGGCATGTACCATCATAATAACGAGCTATTGTTTCAGTATAAAAGCTTTGCTAATTTACCTGTCTCTTCTTTTTTATTTGGCACGTGCACACTCTCACCCAAAAAGAAGAAAAAAGTAGAAATGGGTGCGTCGTCATTTATTCAAGAGTCCTAAAATATAGAAGAACTAATATATCGTTATTTTTTAAATGTGGGTTGAGCAGCTGTCTTCTAGAAAAGGAGCGTTCAGCCATGCAAAGCTATAGGAAAAACTTGCCCGCCCGAGTGGCGCTTTTCTCCGGCTTAGGTTGCTGACACAGCCACCCGCTGATTGATACAGCGTGACGGAAGTGTCTGCAGAAAAGCCGTTCATAGCCAAAGCGCAGCGCGCTGGAAGTCCTGACTTTCACATTTTCCAGGTTTTGTTTCCTGCACGAGCGTGTTGTCACAAAGCGAGTGGGTCGAGATGTAAGAGTGATTAATCCTTGAGATTGTTTCATTACATGAGCCATCCTAGACAGATGACGTGCGTGAACGTCAGGAGTTCTCGAAAGGTTATTGCTTCGGGCTGTCACCCTGCCGCATTGTTGTTTCACGAGTACAAAAATAGAGGGAAATTTTCTTCTCATTTCTCCTCAAAAGGGGAGACATAATCTAGCATATTATTTCAAAACCTATCTCATTAACTTTTTTTTCCCCTCTTAGCTGCTAAACGCGAGATCGTGCGCAGCTGTAGCAGCCGACAATGGTTATTGTCACCAAAGGAGTTGACCGCCCTTTTGCTGCACCCACAGTCAGAATATTCTTTCATCTCGGTGCTGTCATGGAAAGTTCTGTTCTCAACCGGCAGGTGTTATTAGATTCCCGCCATCATCACTTGCAATCGAGAAAAACGTTTAATGTTGCTTGAAGACATGATTTGTCAATATTCGGTGACGTTAAAGCTTCACAGCTGCCATTCCACATTGAACGACCGGATCCTTTCAGCTGGTGGCATAGTACGCTCGGCTGAATCCCAGGACCCCCATCACATGTACACATACAAAGTCCTACAGCGTTTCTATGTTGCAAATAAGTACAATGGTCGCTTGCGCGAGGTTATAATTCGGACAGTGCCCGGACACTCGCGCGCGAGTGGCGCAAACTTGTTCACCTTTTTTGTATTTTTGTAAATATTGTAGATAGTGTATAAAGCTTTTCCCTGCCCTTTCTCCCTTTCGCTTCCTGCTGTACTTCTTGCTATTCTCTCCCTGTGCCTTTATTTCCGCCGGCCGCAGCTCGGGCGCTTAATATATTAGCAATCTCCGCGGCTGGCAACATCTTTAGTTCCTTCTTTGTATATATTTTTTCAATAATAAACCACCGCTACTACTACAAACTTCTGCGGTGGCTTAGGGGCTTTTTCGATTTGTTGCTGATCCCAAGATCGCGGTTTCGATAACGGCGGCCACCGCCATATTCCGACAGAGACAGAATAAAAAAAAAAGAAATTGTGGCTCCAATCCACGCTGTGAAGGTGGTTGGATAGCGAATCTGTAAAACGACACGCAATTACCCATTGCGACGTCAAGTGAAATTTCACACACGTGGCTCTACAAAGACTGAAACGAGACAAGTGAAATGTATGTACTTGAGCTGTATATGTTTTATACCTGATTTGAAAGGAGATATGCTGTTTGCAGTCAATTTTTAGCCTGGCGTTTTTTGCTTACGACAACAACGCGAAAACGCAACAGTAATCTTTACCGCGAAACACACGTGGGGAGAAGAAACGTGCTTCGCACTGTTTGCAGGCGCCGTTATCATACATTATGCAGTATGCACTTCACAAGAGGACTTCGAATGACGTCAACCCCTTTCAAAGCAGCTGCAAACGTGATGTTTACCGGAACGCGTCGGACAATGTTCCCATTTTTCACGCGCTCTTTATCATCCATCATGTGGTTTGATGCTTGCTTTGTGTTTTTTCTTAATGAAAACGAGCACTGAGCTGTATGCTGTATGCCTGATTTCAACGATTTACCCGTCTTATATATTTTTATTTTTATTATATTTTAGTTGTTATTTCTTCTTAAGTGTTATTTTCAATTTTTATTTCCTTTCAATCATTTTTATTTTTCGATTTTTATATGTTTATTTATTTTTTATTACGACTGCTTTATTATCAGTCTGGTATGCGGTTTCTATGCTGTTCGGTAAATTTGTGTAGTATTCAATTTTTAGCACGGCGTTTTTTGCTTACGACGACACGGCACGAAAATTTCCTTGGAAGGTAGAGGTGTACAGATTCGCTGTAAAAAGCCCGTGTGCTGTCTGTTGTCAGCGCACTTTAAAGAACTTCAGGTGGTCCACATTGATCCTGACGGCGTCTGTGTGTCGCGTTGGGGCGTAAAACCCTACAATTTGCAATCTACACGATGTTCTGTGTACAACGACGTCTTTGTACTAAAGCGCTGCCGCACGTTTTAACAAACTGGTTTGAGTGCACATACATTATGTATCATTTGCTATACAAATGGGCTGCTCACTTCTGGGCCAGAACACATTACAAACACGCTCAAAGCCATTCTAATAGCACATGTGACTACACACTTGCTGGATTACTATTTTCTTTACCGAAGCAAATCATGAAATGTAATCAACGTTCACTCGCGTGCTCAAAGAAATTGCCTGCTGATGTTCGAGGAATGTCTATTAACTCCCCCCCCCCCCCCCCCCGCCCACCTAAATACAGAGCTGCCGCCTTCGAGTAACGCTGCCTTCGTATCACCTACTGATATTAAGCCTACTATTCTTCCAGGACTGACTTCACTCCCTTTTTCGTTGATGGGTTCCCGAATGCGAAACTTTTCCCATCATCGCTAATAGATGGCGTTAATTTAAAGCCATCGAAAAATTTGTGGCTGTGTGTCTTGTTCTTCCAGTAAGTGCACGCGCTGTCTGACGATTGCAAGGCGGAGAATGTAGTGGTAATGTGTAAGCCTGGTGATGTTTATTGGCTCATTAACAACCGAAGAAATTTAAAAGCATCCATTCCGTGCGGACTTCTCCAGAATGCTTCTTTATGAAGCGTGGTACACTTGCCGCCCGTGTTTTTTTTTCTCTTAATCTGCGCTGTTATAGAAAAAAAAAGGAAACAAGCTCGTTTGCGACTAATCACTTACGATTCATCAGTTTCGTTTTCTTTTTTTTTCACTGGAAATCCTTACCTTCTTGGCATATTCTAAGTTCGTCAATACTTTCAGTGCTTTGTCTGACCAGCCACCGTACCTTAAAAATTAATAACACACACATAACTTTAACGTGCTGCAGTTTATAGATTGTTTCTTGTGCGATCGCGCTTAGGATGCGTTAGCCAAAGGTATACCCCTCGTGCTTAGCGACAGCAGGAGCTACACAGCGTCCCTACAGCCCATAACTGATGTGCAACTTAACGTACGAGTACGTGCAAATCTAGAAATCCTTTAATTGTCAGAAAAACAAAAGAAATCTTGAGTTTGTTTACTCTTTCCGGGCAGCCAAGGCGTGTCGCATTTGAGCTTCGGAGGGCAGAGCTGCTTTACAAATTGAATAGCAGGTAGCGATAACATGGCATTGTTGCGCACTAACGACGGGAGAGTGAAGGGCTTCGTATAGATATACGTACAAAGGAGTATGCAGCGCCGCCTTGACTTCTACCGGATAGAGGACTGAGTCTAGCACTGTGTTTGACTTGTGTTTGACCTACTGGGTGACCTGAATAACGGAACGAGCAGAAACAAAAATGAGGGAACGGAGGGCAAGTCAGCGGATCTTCACTCCTACTTTAAACTTTCCATCTCCCATATTCCTTCCCCTTTTTTTTAACTTATGCCTCATGGCACATTTTTGGAATAAAAAAAAAAGTCAAATTGTAGACTATGTAAAACTGTGTTCGTTCAAACAACAATGCCGAGGGTCCAGGGTGGCCGGTGAGCTCTGTACAGCTTTGGCTTTGTTGGAAGAAACGTTCACTTTGTAGTCGGCCTTTGGTGGCGTATTTCTTCCTCTCTTTGCGCTTTTTGTTTCTGCTGGCTTTATTGCCAACAGAATAGGACGTCCTCGCGAACAAAGCGCTCTGCGTTGAAAGCAATGTCCATCGAGATAACGTAGGAGCGTCAACGTTTTAATGGTTCGACTGAGTGATTGACCCTAGTTTTGATTGATAGCCAGAGCTAAAAGCTCGGTCTGGAGCAGAGGCAGATGAAGATGATGATAAGGTCAAGGATTTGCTTCCGCCGACTTCGCCAGGGCGCGTTTTTCTGGCGATGCATTCAGCCAAGTGCATAGGCAAGCGCACGACGAGCCGACGCTCACCGAAGCGAAGAGGTAAAGAACAATGGCGCAAGCGTACTTTTGATATCCGGCCCCGGGTGGCGTACTATCGGGAGATAAGAGAGTAATTGCACGGCCTCAGCTGCGTGGTTCGTGAAAAGCCATCCCCAGTTTATCTATCACGGACGAGAGAACCTAGCATACGTTGCGTGCCCTGAATTGCACTGAACCGAGCAGCCCACCCGTGAGGCTTGTACTGGTGCGTAAATACCCCCTCCCCCCTTTCCTTCCCCTGTCTCTCTCTTCCAACCACTCGTGCTGAAAAAGGGGGTGACTGCGTACTGGCTTGCAGCACAAGCGGATCAACATGGATGTGCTCTTTCAGGCAGTTCTTTTCACAGCGGTAGTGGGTTATCCTACACTTAAGACATTGTAGTCGAAGTATAAGTAGCGTGTCCGTTGAAAGTAAAAGTAAACCGTAGACTATCCCCTCGTCGAGAGTGCAGATGTAAGCTTGAAATGTCATTGCAAGAAATGCGTAGGGCATTCCAGTATACGGCTCATATACCGTGGTAGCCGCCTATGAACGGGTGTTTAGCATGTCCTTTGCCTGCTGGGTGTGCCCTCGCACTCGTCCCCTTCTGTCCTTTGAGCTGAGTTTAGCGTATGGTCTCCCTAGCTGCCTTCGCGGCTTGTAAAGCCACCGCAATCAGCCATTCTTGCTGACTAGATGGCGCGCTCGGCTTAGCCGCTTTAGACCTCTACGTGCAGCGGCGTCCAGCTCACCAGGGGCTGTATTCTATTAGGATTCATTTGAAATGGATATAAATTTTTTGTTTCGATTGACGTCAGCGTGACGGCAGCGCCAGGCGAAAGCAGCAAGCGGCCAATCACACAGATAACAATGTAGCGTTCTTCACGTCGGCGATAGCCTTCGCCACTAGCCGCACACGCCGGTTAACCATTGGCTGCGATATGCAGCCAATGGAAAGTTTCGGTCGCTTATGAGCCAATTGTCCGGTCGCTTCCCACGGACTCCTGAAAGCCGGAGCTACGTCACCGAACAACAGTTACCAGTGCCGAAGACCAAATGGATGTTAATAGAAAATGTCAAATGGATTCATACAGATTACGACCCAAGGTTCCATTGCACGGGCACGGCGGCAGCACTACTGACTCCGAGCCTTTAGAAGCGAAGAACTAACGGATACAAGATAACGAAGATTATGATTTGGAACATTTGCTGCGAAAGGCTACCAGTTAGAAAAAATAGCGCGAAAGGCTGCGGCGATGGCCGATTCGTCTAAGTTGTAGGGAAACGAAGCTTGTCATTTGGCGCCTACGCTGTTTCGAATACCGCTAGGTGCTATGGTACACATGGTAATGTTTCTTTCAGCTGGATACCATTCGGGTGGAGAATTTCGCATTGTTTCGGATAAGCTGTACCTCACGTTCGGCTTCAGGTTTTCCGAGAACTGGAACTAAAACCATTCCGTGCATCACCACTCAGGGATCACGCACTCTCCTCTTGTCCATTGAGAACGAGGCACTGTCGCGCTTACTTGCTGGACAGCGGCATATGTTATCGCTATCAGTCTTTCGTCCCATTCCCTTCGTTCTCTCTGCTTCCTCGGCAGTCTGTTCTTGCCGCCAAGAGGGAGTGGCTTCGCGAAAGTTCTGGCGATGGCGAGTTCCTTTGGAGAGAAAGAGAGACGGAGGACACTTTTCTTTTCCCCTCCTGGCCCTGCGTCTAGCTGTGCTTCTACCGTTGAGTTCCTCAAATTTACCCAGAAGGAAAAGTGGCGCCACCGTCTATGAGAGTTTCTCACAGAGAGCTTCATCCACCGCGGGAATGCCGGGATGATGAGGTTTCGTATTTGGCTTGACTATAGTGCTGTGTCGGAAACGCTGAAAACGTGGATTATACCTCGACGCAGTGACTAGAACGTACACTGTTAACAAGAAAACACCCAAATGGGATTTAATGGCTTGTCCTCTAGCGCACACCGAAAAGGAGGTTTTATTTACTCTATATAAATGGAGTATTTTATTTACTCCCTTATACAAGGGAGTTATTTAGGAGTACAATAGAGTAATTTTTTACTACCCACTGAAATGGTGCCCAAAATGGCGTCGTGTTTATTCATCCTCATCCTGGCTCATTCTTAAGCAGTGCCAGGAGCGTAAATGGGCAGTAGCTGCGGGGGCCGCCGGCAACCCAACTTGGGAAACTGCGCTGCCCTAATGTGACCCAGCGTCACGCGTTCTTTTCGCCGTCTGCAAGCCCAGCGGCGGCGGAGGCGGCAGGAGTCGTCTGCTTGTCGTCTGCTTTTGCTGGACAAGCTTGTTTGGTTTGCTGTTTTCGTAGAATCAATAGTTCAAAACTGAGAAGGAGTCACGAAGTTTTCGCGGTCATGCACCACGCTATATTTCACTGAAAACCAGAGCAAAATAAGTTGAAAATGAAAAAAACCCTGAACGCAGTTGGTATGGCAGTGTTGGCTTTCATATCCACTTCTTTAAGGCTTGGCATTTCGATATGACTGAGGAAAAATGTAGCCTCATCAGCTCATTCATGAGCTCAGCGTTGAAACTATGTTCTATCACAGTTTCATGTTATTCAGCGCACTATAATCTGCTGCAACACACCGCAAGAGCCACAATGAAAAAAGCTGTGAGAATTAGGCCTAACTGGGGGCTCTAACGGAGTGGCGACACTAAGAAAAAAAGGTCAGGTATGATTAGAGCACTGGAGGCTTCACAAGAGCAGTTCAGTTATGTAGCTTACTGTAGCGGAAAACGGCGACAAGCCGATATCTTGTACCGCGGACATTATCCGACGACCGACCAGAAGCAGACGAGACGCTAGGTGGCGGGGCGGATGGCGCAAAATGGTGTTTTGTTTTTACTCCATTGGGGACTTGGGGCGCATTGAGACCAAGAAACTCCATATAAAAATGGGAGTTATAAGGAGGAGAATCCTCCTTTATACCACCTTATTTAGTGCAGGGAGTAAAATAGGCAATTTGGCACATTTTTTACTCCATATTGATGGAGTAAATGTTTCCGCATATGGAGTATAAAGTGTGGCGACAACCATTTAAACTCCCATTTGGGTTGATTGTTGTTTACAGTGTAGCCGCAATACTCCCCACCCTGTGCAGATTGAATTATGTTATTATATTTTTACTTTAACAAATTTATCGCAAGCGAAAGTTTGATATTAGGCTCACCTGAAAATTAGCAAATTATTTTTCACCAGAACTTTCCCGCCACGCCATGAACATGCCGGATTAGATAAGGAGCGACAGCAAGAGGGGCTGCAATTTCTTTGTGGGCGGATGAAGCCAGCACTCCCCCCGCCCCCCCCCCCCCCCCCCGCGAAAAAAAAGAATTCGAGTATTGGGGAAGGTGATTGATGGAGTTGGATACTATTAGAAGTCTCGTAGGAGGCCATTTCAACATTGTGCGTGTATTAGATGGCAGCCGAGACAATAGAATGACATCACTCGACGCCTGGGGGCTGAAAGACAACTAGCAATAGTCCGTCGCCGAACAGGCTGTTTATCTAGCACTTGATTCCTGATTGCAGTCGCGTGCGACATGTCGTCGCAAACATAAGAGGTGAAATGCTTTCCTTGGAAACAGTTGGGGCGTCGTCAGGCTGGTGATATCGGTTGGGGAATGTGTATGGATAAACAGCTGTTCGCTGGCCTGAAATGTCACGATATGGTATGTTCGGCTTAAGGTTTCGAACCTGCACTTGGGGCTATGAATGATATCGTATTGGATAACTTCGTGTTACTTCCGACCACCTGGCGTTCTGAAGCTTCCGCTGACATCGCACAGCGCACGGGTGCTTTTTGTGTTTCGCATCTATCGAAATGCAGCCGCCGTGACCGGGATTTGATCTGGCGACCTCAACAGTAGAATGGTAAAATTTTTAAGCCATCGCCTGGTTTATCAGTTGTCGCTTCTAATCGAGAGTAATGAGATTAAAGCCCGCTGCCAGTGTCAGTCAATAAGGGGTTTTGTTTTCGCTTTGGGCGTACAGTGGAAAGCGGTGACTGAAGAAAACGCCGACCTTTCGCGTCTTGAGCTGACTTCAGCCATCGTCAGCAGTGACGTACAGAGGTTGAAACACTTATCTAGAATGCGCAAGCTGAGTGCTTCGGACTACACGCACTACATCCGCGGGATAACGCTTGATTCGAGACAGGATTGCCGACATGTTTACATGCCGCCTTTCTCCAATCAGGCAGATGTCTCACTAGACACTGCTCTGCCGCCTATACGGCGCATTTTAACACAAATGCAAACAAAGCGAGCTCTTTTTCCAACAGTAAGTAATGATAGAGGGTAAAAATTTGGAAACAGGCACAGGAAACAGGAAACAGGCAAGAGAAGGTACACAATAAAACACATAACGAAAATGAGAGAATATACAAACTTTGCGCAATAACAATAACATGAAATATTTCTGTGCACTGATATCTTTAAACAACGACCTGTTTTTTTCATGGGAACTGTAATTTTGTTTTAGCATGATACGCATCAAGAGGCGACTTAGTGGTTAACCCTGACCATACGTTAACACCACCACCACCACATAGTTGGAAACCTCTCCACAATCAACAAAATTTTAAAGTTATAACTTTTGCACAATATGTTTTTTATTATGAAAAAAGCAATGCATAAGAATGAAAGCACGGGTACCAAGCTTGATTTCTATTTCTATAATAAATGATCACCAAAACAAATTTCTAGAGCTGGCCTGCTGCACGAATGCTTCTTTCTTTTCACACCATTCATGAGTGGAATGATTTGGACAGAAGAGCCGTCAGCGCCCTCTAAAACATGTATCTCTTCACCTTTACATGACGAGCTGTTTTCTCGTAGACTCCTTTTGCATTGAACAACTTAATTCTTGTGAGTGTATTGCGATTGATTCTTGTTGTAACCTAGCGTAATAATGTCACACTAGGTTATGTAGGCACCTTTATAGATGAATAAAATGTTTCTTTGAACGAAGGATGTGCCTACCGACCTACCAGGTTCGCTTTCACCTCAGGCTGAATTGCTATAAAAAAGTGCCATTCTATCCCAACCCGCTTGGACCATAAACTGTTCGCCCTCGAAATGCGACCAACTTCATGACACACGTCAGGAAGCTTGAATCGTCACTTATACAAGGGCCCTTCGTTTTCAGATAAAACCAGATTTTACCCGAATGTGACCTTTCGAACAGATTTTTACCCGAAAATTCGTCTTAAAAGACGACGTAGTTTTTCGGCGCAGGAAGATGAACACCCGCATGAAAATAAGCAGATATCTTGCGTTTACTCCAGACAGGATGTTTTCCGTTCACTTACGATTTTTAAACATGATTAATGCTTTTTATTCATGACACTGCTCAGTTTGAGGGTTACAAAAATACGTTTTCAAAGCGAGGTGCGAAAAAAGGAGCATTCGGCGTAAGTCTTACCAGTATCGTATTAAGCTGTACCCGCGCAAACGACATGCTGCTCGAAGGCCCCTGTGTGTTTAAAATGGTCACTATGGGGTTGAATGAATGTTTTCTCAGTGTGCGAACGAAGGCAGGCAGACAGGCCTTGCCCGGATGTGAAAGTGCTACGCAGCTGAGGTGATAGTGTACGTACGCCACGAAATAACTGCAATAAATGAAGAAAAAGAAAATATCTGTTTGAATAATAATAATTGGTTTTCGGGAAAGGAAATTGCGCAGTATCTGTCTCGTATATCATTGGACACCTGAACCGCGCCGTAAGGGAAGGGATAAGGGAAGGAGTGAAAGAAGAAAGGAAGAAGGAGGTGCCGTAGTGGAGGGCTCCGGAATAATTTCAACCGCCTGGGGATCTTTAACGTGCGCTGACATCGCACAGCACACGGGCGCCTTAGCGCTTTTGCTCCATAAAAACGCAGCCGCCGCGGTCGGGTTCGAGCCCGGGAACTCCGGATCAGTAGTCGAGCGCCCTAACCACTGAGCCACCGCGGCGGGTAGATCTGTTTGGTAAACAGTTTTTCAGTGCAACCTGCCACTTCTACATTGTTTATCAAGCAATGAAACAAAATAAAGCCCATGCTATATTCTGCAGAAAAACGAGTGCTTTCCCAGGTGGTCGACATTATTCCGGAGCCCTCCACTACGGCACCTCTTTCTTCCTTTCTTCTTTCACTCCATCCTATATCCCTTTCCTTACGGCGCTGTTCAGGTGTCTGCCGAGATGTGATACAGATACTGCGCCATTTCATTTTCCCAAGAACCAATTTCAATTTAATTTCTGCTTGCAGTAATTTTTCATTCTACGCAAAAAATGAACGAAAAAAAAAAGAAAAAAGAACGTATTACGGAACTTTTTTTACTGAATAACCCAAGTTGTGCTAGAATATGAGATAAAAAGATGCCTTACATTTTTACAGCCCAAATTTCAATACCAAGGTAAATGCATATAGAGCCATGATCCTCCCCTGCAACTGTAGACTTGTACAGCCCGGACTATCCTGCCGAGGCATACTGTTTCATTGTCGCCTTTAAATGTGAGCAGTCCTAAAGCATGCTCAATCATTCCTGAATAAAATGGCTGGATCTGTACCAACGGGCATGTGTGGATACGAATGCACTGACGGAATCTAAAATTTGAGGATTCCCCTTGACGAGTGCATATGAAGAAACCGCTAAGCGCTTCCTCCATTTCTCTAGCCGCGCCTTTACTGTCTGTGAGTGTCGATCTGGTCGAACATGCGCCAAGTCTGCCATTCACCAAACCCGAGATCCTGTAGACGGTGGCCTCGCCTTTCCATGGGAGCAGATAGGAGCATGATAATGCTCGTGAAGGCGGCATTCTTGAGTGGCCGCTTGTTGATCATGGATTTTATCAACTATATATTCTCTATATTTTGTAGTTCCTGCCCATCGCCTCCACCCGCCCTCCTAAAGTGCGCATTAGTGAACCGGAATTTTGTCTGAGCAGTGGTCAACTTTCCTGTCCTTTACTTTTATATTATTTCTGTTTTCTTGCGCCGTCAAATAAGCAGACTCTGAGCAGACTGGTGCATTTTAATGAACTAACCTCGTCCGCTTTGCCTAACCTGATCTGGGTTGAGCAAAGAGACATACATGGATAGACACTGATCGACGGGTCGACAAACCTAGCCTGCTACCAGCGGTAGGAAAATTTAAATCCAAATATTTTTTTTGTGTGTACATAACGTGGTGGTGTCCGGGAACAAGAACTAACAATCGAAGAAACAACGAAAATTAAAGACCAAAGATGAAAACCAAGGATAAGAAACTAGCTTAGTAAAAACGTAATGGTTGGTTGTGGGCACCAGTGAACAGCTAGGAAAAAAAAAAAAAGAAGAGAGAGAGGTGAAAAGCGTGGGGCTGCGGCCACAGAACGTGCTGAACGTCAGAACACCGACTTTTCACTCCTTCTACTCTGTTGAATAACGCGCCGTGTTTTGACGCGAGTGCTCGGAGCATATAGGAGTGGCACTTCGGAGAATCCAATAAGGACATTCACTGGGGCGAATAAATCTTGCGCCGAATTTATGCAACACGCCAAGCGGTTGTGGCCTTGGAGGCATAGGATGCGCTCGAGCAACTGACGTCCCGGTTTTGGCTCTCGGTGCATTTCTATCGATTTTTTTTTTCTGGGGAGCGGAATGCAAAGGACGTGATCCACTCAATACAGTGTCCGTTGTCGTTCTCTTTGCTTTTGTGTACACTATTGGGGGCCTGTTGTTGTCGTGGCAAACAATGACCAGTGAGCCAGCTGTGCCTTCCTCCCTTTGTTGAAAGGAGGTTTCTCTAGAACTTTAGCAGTTGGCTCCAAGCCAGGACAGTGATCCCTTATCGTGCTTGTTATTTTCTTTTTGTTCTCCTGTGGCATATGCAGGGTGGTGTGCTTCTATCTGCATATGTATCGCATGCGTAGCCTCTGGCACAGATTCAAGCGCCACAAGCTGCATGTACTATACCTACGAGAACTATAAGCTGTAGTGATGCGCGTCCTTGAATTGAAGTGATTGATATAAATGATTACGCCAAATGCCGGCGTCCTTCTTACGCTCTTTTCGGCCACGGGACAAATCAGTAGCAAAAAAAGAAAAACGCAGGGAGGACACCGCGAGAGGTAGCATACTTTTGGGGAGCAGAATGTTCCTAAAAAAAAAAAGCAACTTTCGTCCTTTACATGTAACGTGTGGGCATTCACTGACGATATCCAACAAGAGGTTGCCTACCATACGCAAGCACGATTCGCAAAGAAAGGAAGGTCAAGGTCGCGTAGGAATCTCTGTCAAACTTAACTGCACCGCAAGACCGAAAATGAAGAAGTCAGTCGTATAACTGACAACCGAAGTGCAAGTTTACTTTCAAAGAAAACACGGTAAAGCTATTGTTAATTTTATAGCTACATTTTTGAAGCATTGCAGTACATTTCAAATTGAAGATGAAACATATCTCCGTCTCGCTGAGCTTCCGCTCAGTGTAGGGGAAGTCACAAGTCGGTCGGCGACTTCCACAAGCGTTCTACTCGTAGCAAGTCAACCTCATAGTTCTAGAAGCCGTCTGCTCGCAGGTTTAGCGCCCCTCCCCTCCTCCTCTCCGTCGCCAAGCTGTTTATGGCCGACCTACTGGATTTGAAGAGCAGTGGCGTAGACTGCCGATTCCGAGGTGAGGTCGGTTTTCGGCGGCGACTACGCTTTGTAAGCCAAGGACGTTTCCTAGGAAGAAGCGTCAGAAATCGCCATAACACTCAGGGAATCATCGTTATCATCCCTGCCACAACATTATAATAATCATCGTTAAATATGGTCAGATAACATCAGAGAAGTGAGACCTATGAGGTTCATGCTGCTCTTTTGTGCGACGCTAAGTTCTAAACTACTGCCGACGACACTCATCGGATTGCAGACCGCTCTACACAGATGGTGCAGCGCAAAGTACGATCCACTAAGTGAAACAAAGTTTCGAGCAGAACGCTTGCTTGGCTTACAAAAAGTGGCACATGCCGTGGTCGCAACGTCTTCAAGTTTCGTCGAGGCAGCCAGATGGTACGACAAGCCTGAAATCTGTCCGAGTCACCCATTCGTGCAAACCCACAGGGGCATTCTTCAAGACGAATGGTTTTCAAGAAAACCCAGGAAAGGAATAATTAAGGTACAGGACATTCCGGGCCCGTCTATTTTATTATTATTTTTTTTACCGAATATTCAGAGGAAAGACAGAGCCCCTACGTCGAGCGTAGTGTATCAGGACTTGGTCTTTTTGAGCTGAGAAAAAGGAATGTTCCAGCATGACAGCAGTTTCTTTAGAAATAGGACCGATACCCACTTCCCAGATTTGAAGAGCACGCGATAAATAGGAAGATGGTCGTATCTCTCAGTGCCGCACTCTGTGCAGGATGATAAATAAACCAGCGACTTCTCTCCATTCAGCGGGACAAGGGTATTGCGAGTGACAGCAGATTGGAAGCGTCTGGGTGTCAGCGATAGAGGTGGACTCAGGCGGAGCGAACGCTTCCGTGAATATTTGCATGAGCTTCCAAGAGAGCCAACGGCATCTACAACAGCAGGCCAAACGACAAGCAGCACCAACAAACCTTGAATCTAGTCAAAAAGATCAAAGTCCTGAAGCTTTCAGGTTTCTCTGGTGCAGAAACGTTCAGAGCACACACGGCGCGACTCAGTGGGACTTTTTGCGTGCGCCGTGCGCATTTTCGCGTTTACTGCGGCCAAATCTCGAGCGGAATACGTTACATCAATGTCACCGAGTTTTTTTTTTTTTTCCGGTATTCCGGACGCACAACCTACATCCAGCATTGAACGACTGGATGCACGAAAGCAGGAAGGACTGGCTTCTATTCCTTGTATTCTAGGGTGGTCGCAAAACTTTCTCCGCGACCAGTTTTCAGGACGTATAGGTCTTACAAGAAGAAAGTAAATAGAAAGAAGCACGCCGAGGGGGAATTCAAGCGTTGAGGCGCGAAAACGTACCGTTCGGTCGCGCAAAGTCGCGCTCACCGATCCAGACAAACAGACAGATAAGCATGCACACACTGTCACGCAACGCGGGCGTGCTCGCGCGAGCATCGGAGCGCATAAACTGGCGGCAACCGATCGAGCTTGACAAACGACGCCGCGCGTGTTTAATGAATGCAGCCGTTGGGGGCTTCTCGTCCGCGGCCGGGAATTTTCGTGGGGGGAAAGAGAGGGGGAGGGGGGGGGGTGCGGAGGCAGCCGCGGTCGCGCGACAGGCAAAGCGCGGAACGCCGAGGCATGCAAACACTCGTTCGACCAGACAGATGATGCGTCCTGGACACGCCGTACGCGGGAGCGTCATTGGCGCTTCTCCGACGGCCGCGCTTCTGAGCGACTGCAGCGCCACCACGAAGAGGGGAGGACGCGGATGAATGCTCGCGCAGCCAGCGGCGGAGCGCCGGCGCGAAGCCGTGATAAGTTGCCAGCCGGGCGAGAAAGAGAGCACTCGCTCGCGCCAAAGAAAGATAAACGCAGGCCGCGTCGCGAGAAGGTCAGGGGTGAAGGATCAAAGAGGCAAAACCGAGCCCCCCCCCCCCCCCCCCCGCGTCCTCCTCTTCCTCCCCTCTCTACCCTTCCCGCTTATCTTGGTATGTGACTGGCGTCCTTGGTTAGGCGCTGTCCGTGGAAGCAAGCCGGCAGTGTGTATAGCGTGTATGTGTTGCGTTTGGGCCTCCCGTTTCTAACGGTCTGGGACTGTCTATTTCGCGCGATATTTTATTTGCCCCGTTCTTTTTTTGCATTCGGGGATATGGGTTTATTTCTGGGGCGAGCGCTAATAGCGACCGAAAGTCCCCTCTCAGATGCTGAGGAATTCAGTCGTTACCGCTGCAGGCAGCAACGGAAGAGGACGCAAGAGGTGAGATCCGAAGGATGGACATAATTAAAGTGACGTGAAACCTATACGATCAGGTTGTTTTTTCGTAGGAAATCAGGTTTAAAAAAGGAAGACCAATTCAAAGATAAACGTGTTTTTTTTATTACATTATACCTCCGACTTGCTCGACTGGTTTGAGCACGAATGCACGCAGGCACGCTCACCTCCTACCCCACTCGCGCGCACACACAAGCATGTAAGCACGCACACATACATAAAAAAAAAACGCGTAGGATGTGATGCACGCTGTCTCCACGTCACCCTTCTGAATAAATTTTACGCTTCGCCTAGCACTCGATTAATATATGCCCTTATTAGCGCCGTAATGGCAGTTCATTCAGTAATAAAATTTAAGAGGGTTTTATTACAAGGAAACACCAAGAAGTTTCAGACTACGCTGAGAAATTTACTAGGGCCCGAAGGACGGAGAGTTTTATACAGCAATGAACAAGCTTTTGGTTTCTTATATTGTCACAGGTGAAAGACAACTCAATTGTTGCATTCACAGCTAAACGTGAAAAACGACCACAAAAGCGCGTGCTTAGCTGGTATAGCAAAAACCACTTGACAACAATAATTGGCCGCGATTATTGTTTGGCAATAATTTTGCACTGCTGTTTTCAGGGGCGCAGTTCAACATAGTAAAAAAGAAAAAAAATAGAAAACAGGCCGGGGTGTGATATTTCCGATGCAGCCGCAAGTAGCACGAATTTGCAGATAAGTGATATGAAGTGGGTTCAGAGCGAGAAAAACTCAGATCAAGAATCTGAAGGCGTAGTGCTGCCCGTTGCGGTAGCACGTTGTTCTCATAGCCGCCGCCGTGGTTCAATGGTTATGGCGCCCGGCTGCTGATCCGAAAGACCTGGGTTCAATCCCAACCGAGGAGGTCACATTTCGATGGAGGCGATATGCTAGAGCCCGTGTGCTGTGCGATGTCAGTGCACGTTAAAGAGTTCAGGTGGTCGGAATTGTCCGGAGCCCTCCACTGAGTAGGATCCGCTTTGGAACGTTTCAAACCCCGTAAGACCAAACCAAACATTGTTCTCAATAGCTTATCATGAATTCGATATGCTAGAGCCCGTGTGCTGTGCGATGTCAGTGCACGTTAAAGAGTTCAGGTGGTCGGAATTGTCCGGAGCCCTCCACTGAGTAGGATCCGCTTTGGAACGTTTCAAACCCCGTAAGACCAAACCAAACATTGTTCTCAATAGCTTATCATGAATTCGGTCAAAACAACAACATAAGGATCGTGTGCCACATCGCGTCATCCTCACGTCGTCAGCCTTAATTCCAGAGTTTAATTCATCTTTTGTTTTATTCATTTTCGCATGCTTGTGGTGATGCTCATTCGTTGTCTTGGAATGCATGCTCTGAATGTGTGTCCGCTGCGTTCCCCATTTATAATCACCCCGGCGCTTGATACGCTGGTCACAGGGACCCCTTTCTCACTGTGTTGCTTTTACTATGAATCAAAGTGCTCTTAAAAGCCTCTAAACAGTTGTGTTATTTGCGAGAAATTGCGCAGAAACCTATGGCTATTCTTCGCGTTCAGTCGTTTTTACGTTTACGTTACGTTTCCGGCTGCTACACTTCGTTCGTAACGAAACATAGTCAAGTAGGGGTGTGCGAATACTGGAAAATTTCGAATAGCGAATTTCGAATGCAACTAGCCCCCCCCCCCCCCCCCCCCCTCCTCCTTCCCCACGGAGTCTGGTGCCAGTCGGTGGTGAAGACTACTGTCGATAGATTCCACGTTTCTAAAGCACGAGCTCCCAGCCACCTCCCCACCGCATTCTTTTACTTAAAGGGTTTCCCACCCTCACCATCCAGAAACATCATTCACCCCAACCCACCAAAGTCAACCCTCGAGAAGATCCACCTACCTCCACCCTCCACCCACAAGGCCTGCACCCGCGAGTAGCGTATACGCAGTAATGGAACGATGAACCGACGGCGAAATCAAATTCCACGACGCAGTGGGAAAGACAGCTGCCCCCCAGAAACACCGTCATCAGGAAAAGCTTTAGTCGAAAAAGCTGTAAGGCCAAATGACCACTGCTTAGACAGGATCGTCTAATCAAGCTTTCTGATCGTCTGTCCGGTTTTTTTTTTGCCTAATTAACCTGAAGGTCGATGGCGGATCATTGGGTTGAAACTCTGGGTAAGCTCTGACGCACAATGATAATTTTACGCACACGGACCACACCGCAACTTGTTCTTCAAGACAAGAAAACTTTTTTCGGTTATGGAAAATTTTTTCTTGTAAGCCAAGACGTGCCAGACCTGCTTGCGTTGAACTTGGCTTTGACTTACACAACATAGGGTAGCCACACACTGAGCAGGAATACACACACACGCAAAAAAAGAAGGTCTAATTCGTGAGCAGGGCTGTAGGAAGAGGAGTTATGCAAATGTCTACGGGGCAGTGCTAGACCTGGATACCTTACGTTCCGTTTCCGAGCAGATGTTGAAGAATGATATGCAAAGCCAGCTATTGCCACATAGTACGAGGAACTTCCTCCTGATTTAATGGCGTTTCTGGCGTCGTAAAATCTCGCAAGTAAGATCAAAAAGGGAAACAAAAAGCAGGAAGATAAAATAGAAAAAGAGAAAGAAAAAGAGAGAGATAGTGCTTCCAGTAGCCCCCGTGCACTGAAAGTCACTTTTTTTTTGGACGGAGCTATACTTAGCACGTATTAGCATACGCGAACTCGAAGCACCCAGAAAATGGCGCGCCATTTTCAAAGCTATATAATTCCTCGTCGACTCTCAGGCGGGCCTCTCTTTGAAGCATACGAATCAGGCGAGTCGACGCTCGGCATACTTTTCTCTACCTCCGCCTGAAAGGGACATAAAAAAAAACAACAACAGAAACAACAGATCGTCCCGCGAACAGTGAGGCCCCCAATTCGTACGCTCTTTCCTCAGAAGCCCGCTGCAACCAGCCGCCCACGCAGGAGCAGCCAAATTCGCTCCGGTCTCCCGGGCAACGGATGAATAATTGTCACTCGTCTGGCGGTCACGAAATGTGACGTGCTGGGCGCTAAACGCGGCCGTAATTACTCCGAGTAGGGAGAGAGAAGAGAGAGTGAGACGCCAGCATTAACTGCTTCAGTGGCGAGAATACATTAGCACGCGGCGGCTGCCAACGACGTGTTGCTGGAAAAATACCGGGGCCGGTAAGAAGCCACATGTGACAGCAACAAGAGAAAAATATTTTTTTTTCACACCTCCGGGTGTACATTTCCCAATTTGTGTGGCGTCGGTCTTACGGGAAGACGCCGCAATTCAAGATACACTCCAAACGGAAAGGAGTAAAAAGAGAGTAAGCTATCTTCTAGTGCACTCCCCAGTCCAGCTTTCTCATTCGAAAATTTTGAAAATTGGAAAATTGTAAGACACTGTTACGGAAATACTGAAGTTAATGGCCCGTTATTCTGATATATAGCAATATCTTTCTTTTAAATTGCTTCCAGCGATCCCATCGAACAGTTAAGACTGCCATAGAAAATCAATGAGGAACATTTTTTACGGCGGCAAAAACGTGAATACAAAAATAAAATAGAAGACTGCCGTCGGGGGATCTGCGGATATATCGATTGTTATAGAGCCGCCGCGGTGACTCAGAGGTTATGGCGCTCGGCTGCTGACCCGAAAGACGCGAGTTCGATCCCGGCCGCGCTGGTCGAATTTCGATGGAGGCGAAATTCTAGAGGCCCGTGTGCTGTGCGATGTCAGTGCACGTTAAAGAACCCCAGGTGGTGGAAATTTCTGGAGCCCTTCACTACGGCGTTCCTCATAGCGTGAGTCGCTTTGGGACGTTAAACCCGTATAAACCACAAACCGCACGCTTATCCTTGGCGCTCTTGATATCGCCTTTCGACTTTTGGGGGCCGCCCACCTTAACTGAGGCGCTGAACCCCCCCCCCCCCCCCCCCATAAAACCATATTGATTGTATAGTGAAATCTTACACTGTATGAAAATTTTGCGTTCGTAAACAATTTCTCGCTCAAAAATGCTTTTGTCCAGAATTACTGGGTATGGTTTTATAAAAGGGAATGCCCGAGAGGGCAGCTCACTCCCTTTTTTGCTCGAATTTAGGCGTATTCGGGTTTAAGTTATAGAGATAAGGCTGAGGATATTGCGAAGTTGATTTTATTTATTTATTTATTTATTTACTTATTTATTTATTTATTTATTTATTTATTTATATACCGTAAAGGCCCATAACTAGACATTACATAAGAGGGGGAGGGGGAATGTGGCAAAGAAGCAGCAACCGATAAAAAATGATTGACAACGTACAGCAGGCAAAGTTGAGTTAACATTTTTGGCATAAGAGAAGATTAAAGAACTGTGCAAACACGTTGGTACATATAACAAGCACAGGCATTCTTCAGCATAACACAGGAACAACAGAACATAAGCAAAGCAAAAGGGTGCCGGCAAAATGTAACGGCATTCATAACTCACACAGGAGTCGAGCACTGTATGACGCGTTTTCTGTGTTCAACAGTGATTGTAAACCTGCTTGAAAACACGATGATGCTTGAAACACGTATGACTGACTATGATGAATCGCAGTGCGTTCCATTAATTTATTACCAAAACAAGCGGTGACATGTGATACTCTAGTGTGCGAGCGAACATCGGGCGGACTTTATGCGCATGATCCGGGCGAGCTGATCAATGAGGCGCAGGAAAGATATGATCTCGGGAGGATGGCTGGTCGCTATGGTATAACATGTGAAAGAATGACAACCGAGCAAACTCTCTACACGTAACAAGAAGTTGAAGATTCAGGGTGTGCTTCAGCGCTGATACGCTCTGGTGACGTGGGTAAGATGACTGTGTGAATCTGGCTGCTTTATTGGACAGATTTCTAGCCTCTTACAAGAGCAGACGGCAGTTTGAAACCTATGCCTAATGACACACTCGTCGAGTAAATAAAAGAAAGAAATACACCTCTCACGGACAAGTTAGTTGTCCCGACTTACCTGCAAGGCGCTTGCGCGCTTGTTATCTGCAATGACGAAACTCGTACGCTGGGCTAATTAGCGCGCCGTGAGGCTGCGCCCCAAGCTCCGGCGACAGCTCGCTTTTGTCTCAGCGTCGAGACAAAAGGTTGGCGAGGCCTGCGCCAAGCCACGCTACGCTGCGGCGTTCCGACCTGCGCGTATATTCAGACAGGCAGGCAACAGCTGCGCGGGCCAGACAGTCCGCATACGTAGCCGGCTGCAGACGGCGCTAACGAATCCCAGGAATCGGGCCGCCGGCGAAATTGGCGTTTTCCCGTGGCGAAATTGGAATTTCTCGCTTCTCGAGAGACTGCGATAACGAAGAACGAACCGGAAATCGAGGAAAAGAAGGCGGGAAATGACGCTAACTGGGACACACGGCGACATGTCGGCGCGTCGTCATTCGCGCTACTCGTGTTGTGTCGGGGCTAATACGCCGCTCTGCTCTGGTCTTGTTATTTATGCGCACGTGTACACGAGTGAACCGAGGACGCACTAACCACAGCGAGCAACATCTACGACTACGGTGGATGCAGAGTTGGCGTTGCACTCATTGTGAAGTATGGTCGTGGGGCTTTGTCTGACGTCAGCAGCTGTTGACAGGAGTGTGATGTGCGTCAGTACGTCTGCCAGCGGCGAACTCGGTAACAAATTACCTTCAACGGGGAGAACCTGCAATAAATGTTTATAAGAGAGAAAACGTAACAGGCGATGAGCGCAATATCGAAAATGAGTCACAAGAGTGAAATTTTTTGAGTTTGAACAACGTAAATTTTATTCACACCTCGAGTGAACGTAATGACTCTAGAGCTTAATAATAATGTCAACGACACCTTCGCCAACCAGTCGTTATTAGCACCTAACGTTGTCGATAACCAGTCGAAAAACACAACAAAAGCTGTTCTGCTCTCACAACGGACTTTTGTAGTATTTTTGGCTATGAACCGGTAGCGACAACAAATTTTTGCTGTAAAAACAATTTTTTTTTGTAGAATTGTGGTGTCCCTTGTCTTAACAACAGTACTACGAAAGAAAAGAAAGCTGCACTACCCCAGAAAACTTTGTCGTTACGACAGAACATCAAAAAACGTTGTCGTTATTTGGACGCTCTTATGTCGTTTTTTTTTTAACCGGATAGAGATGAAAAAAGAAAATAAATCGTTGCGATAAAAGAACATCTGGCGCGAAACCTGCGGATGGCTGTTTTTAAACGCACAACGACAACCGATAGAGGAGAGTTCTTTATTTAATTTATCGCCGTCAAACTGCAGTAGCCGTCTGCACCGAATGAGATAGCCGTGGTGAAGAACCCGCTGCAAGCCTTCAAGAAAAAAAAAAAACTGCGATGGAAAGAAATTACGAAAACAAAAACGAGCAAATAAAAAAGAACGAGGGAATTATGAAAGCGACTAAATGATAACATATAAGCAGGACTAGCGCAACCAAGATCGCAGAGCGAGGGTCAAAATTCGGCCGCCCGCCCTATATAAGGAGAAGCGTGTTGCATTCCTGCTCCTATTGTTGCTATTCGAGTTTCAGTTCTCTCTACTCCATACGAAGCTTGCTTAAACGCAAAAAAAGACTAAACAAAGAAAAAACACTGCGTTTAGTTCGTCGATTCCAATGCACCAGGCCGCAGAATTACGCAGTGGGCCTTCCCTAATCTGGACGTCCAAAACCGGTCTGCGCGCGAAGGCCGACGCTCCGCAAGGCGGGGGGCCGAGCCGGGCATAAGTCCCGGGACCACTGCGGGATAATAGGGAGGCGTGGTGAGGGCGCAAAAGGGTCAGCACGGTAGAGCCGCTCGAGCGAGGAAAGCCCGTCGAGGCTTATCTGGCGACCGAGCCGACAGAGCACTCACCGGAGGTATACAAGAAAAACCCCTTTATTCCCTCGACCAGTGAGGCGTGCTCAATGCCTTAGAAACATCACGCGCGGCTTGCTTCGGCTGTAGCGCCGATATATATGTTGCGCTCAGGGTGTTTTGTTCCCCCTTTTTGTTTCTTCTCCTCGCTTTTTATCTTAGTTTCGAGCTGCTGCTTTTTTTTTTTGTCGGCGCGATAACCTCCCGCGTCTGCGGCGGCTGGAGCAATGTTCGTCGGCGGCGGCCCATTGTATCGTGGGCGAACGTGAGCCAAAGCGATCGTCGACCCAGTCTCGTGTTATGGGGCAATCGCGGCACGTGTTTCCATGCAAAGAGGTGAACAGGCGAAGCGTTTTGAAGCTGCGTTGCTTTTATTTTCGGAATTACTGCCGGAGCGAAGACGAGTGTTGTTGTACGTAATGCCACGACTGTGTTGATCTCGTACAGAAGGGTTTTTTTTTTCTCCAGCGCCGAATTTATTTGTGAGTTTGCACAACATAGTTACGCTTCAAGAAATGCTTATGCCGGCTATGTATCTATTCAGGAGTCTTGCTGCACCATTTGTGCACGGTGTACAAAAGAAGGTTCCAGGTATTTCTACCTATTGACTCGAACAGGTTTTTTTACTCTCTTTAGCTCGAGCATCCGTTACCAATACGTTATACCCGGTTGCGCGTTAGTTTCCAAAATTGTTACCGATTGTAGCGCTACGCATTTCAACTTCACGTGTCACAATGCCTAGACAGTGCCATTTCTGTGCGCTGGCAACTAATCAAAAGGGAGGGTTAGAAAGCTTGGGTACAACGAATTTTGTTACAACGGCGGCGTGTAAGGCTTACTTATAAATTTCGCAGATATATATATATATATATATATATATATATATATATATATATATATATATATATATATATATATATATATATATATATATATATATATATATATATATCATTCTGTCACGTTGTACAGCCAACTGCTTCTTCGGAAGCACTTTTGATATCCCTAAAACTTGAGAATTTGAGCAGCTGCGACTTTTGCAGGGTAATAGTTACGAATTGTTAAATATGTTATTATTCAAATTGCCCCTTGTTGTGATCGGAGGTCCCGACAGCGGGAACAGACGAGCCCGGCAGGCGCCATCGAACTATGTTTGACCAAAGGTGCTGTCGTCATGAGAAGAGGATTAGGAACGGCTCCTGGCGACGGTGAGCTGTGACGAAAGGCCTCTCATCCCTTCGTCCGGAGTATGGAATGCGGCATTTCTCCCGAACTGCGCCCTCACATGGACCGGCAGAAAGACCCGAACAAAGGCGCCGGACCCTCCTCGCTCGCTTGCACCTGCGCGGCCAGACAAAGCGGGGGCGGACACGGCTGATTCATCTTACCCTCTGGAATTCACCGGGACCGTCAGGACGTTTCTTTCCTACGGAGGGGATCGCCGCCTGCAAAGCCAACGACCATATGCACCTTGTCAACCCGTCGGAAACAGCATTCCAGGACCTCAAGGCGCCAGGATTCCTTATCGCCTGTTGACGGACGCATCTTTCCACGGAGGGGATCACCGCCTGCAAAGCCAACGACCTTATGCACCTGGTCAACCCGTCGGAAACAGCATTCCAGGACCTCAAGGCGCCAGGATTTCTATCACCTGTGCACGTGTTTGTGAGGGCGGAGCGGTCACGGGGTTAGGGAAGAGTCTATGAAGAGTGTGTCTGCCCATTGGATCAGCCACCGGTTTCCCTAGCTAGGTGCCTAGGGAATATCCACTGTATTTAAGCCGCAATTTGGATGATTTCACGGCACTTCATCTCTGACTTTTGGTCTCCCTGCTTCTGTTGTAAATAGGTAAATAAACCTTCAAGTTTACCAACCCCCTGAAGGCTTTCCTCCGTCGTCTGCAGAGTTCATCGTCCTGCGGTGAAGACCTCGGTCCCGATACCCAAGCATATCACCCTGTTCTAGCTCACATTTGTAAATTGCGCACATCGTCAGGTGTTTTTCCTTCACAGATGAATTTTGCCAATGTAATACAAGGAAGGTGATAAATTAAATATGAAAAATTACCTCCCTGTATTAGTGCTCACAGCGTTCTCGAAAGGTTCGAAAAATAATTTAAACCCAGTTGTATTAAATTTGTAACAAACATAAGCTTATTGAAAAATCGCTCTACGGCTTTCAGTGAGTCCACCGAACTCACGCTGTTAGACTAAAAAGAGCAAATTCCGCTTAACATTGAAGCTATAAGCTGCTTACTATGGGTATATTCGTGGATTTTAGCCAGACCTTTAATTTATTAACTTCTGAATTAATAACTGCAATAATTAATCTTTGAATAAGAGGTCTACCATTTGAGTCAATGATGTCATATCTAAACAATATGCGTCCGTCTGTAGATTTTAATAGTGTAACCTCAAATCAGAGAAAAATAGCATCCTTTATATCACAGGGCCGCATAATTGGATCCCTGCTTTTTATATTATTTACAAATGGTATTGTGTTCAATAACTCGAATGAAAATTTTGTTGGTAATACTAATATATTCCTTTCATCAAAGTCTTACTGGAACTTGATTAGTGCTGCAAATGACACGGCCGCCCGATGCAATTGAAGTCCTATGCAAACTTAGTGGTTGGTCGAAAAAAATTCCTTGAAAGTAAGTTTAAAAAATGTGAACCTGTAATTTTTTGTATAAGAGATGCATATATTCCCGCAGACCACAGCTTATTATTTAACTAAAGGAAAATAAAATTTCTGAACAAAATAACAGTGCTCGTAGCTATTATATTGCAGTGGGACGATCATGTTACTTTTATCCCGCAAAAGCTTTGTCATATCACTGGTTTATTAAACCATAGTAGTCACCTTTTAGTCATGTCAGTCAAATTATTAATACATAATACACTGCTTCTATTCCATATTTATTGCAGCCAGCTTGTCAGGGCAACGACGACTGACAAAAACCTAAATAAACTCTTGTTAATGCAGAAAAAGAATTTGCGCTTAGTATCTGACGTTTATTATAAGAAGCGTTCGAATCATGCGTTTAAACAGGTTTCAGGCTCCAATCTAAAAAAAATTCATTGATTGCTTGATTTATTGAAACCATACGCAGATGCGTGCAGATGCAGATGCGTGTTGTTGCAAAAATTTAATTTAACTTCAAGTACACTAGCATGACCCTATTAGAAAAAGCAAATTTGCTGTTACGTCTCGCCTACGACGCGCGGTATAGCCGGCGCGGATGCAACGGACGCCGCGGCTTCGTTCATCGCGGCCGCAACGCCTCCCGCCAAGCGCGTCCAGGCAGGTTTCAGTGCCACGTGTCGTCGTGCGTGCGTGTGTGTGTGTGTGCATGTTGGTGCCCACGCTTGTCAAAGCGCGGCAGCCGGGGAGAGGAGCTCCCCAACTGGGAGGCGAGGAGGTCTGACCGGCGCCGGCTCGGCGGACGCGCCCGTCGCGTCTGGACATGTCCGTGCGTCGCCGTCTTGTGCGACTCATCCCAAGCCGTTCCTTCTTGCCCTCGACTCCGAGGGTATAAAAAGACAGCTGCGCCGGACGCCA